>JAQHUG010000027.1:12631950-12692949 GCA_028555095.1 Dicrostonyx torquatus | reverse complement strand
GTGTGCGCCAACCACCACTGGGCCTAGTTTATTTCTTTCTTTTGCTGTTGCAGTGTTAAAAAATGTTGTTGTACTTATCTTTGTGTGTTTGTATGACTGTATCTGTCCAACAGATACTTGGAATTACAAAATTGGCAAGTCGATTTAAATTTAGATGTTGTAGAATGATCGACCCGAAACAACATATCACTCAGAAGCAGAGTGTCTCTTTAACACTATGTAGTTAGTATGCCATCATTCTCTGTAGGGCCAGTACATACCTGGTTTGACTAGTGCCTTTGTCAGGGACATTTACTATGTTTTTATGTTTCTGCTATTACTTGTAAAAGTTCCTTTTTCCCTAGCTTCAAGGAAGATGGTGAAACCTTTGCCTGCTGTTAAAAAGAAATGCCGAAAATTTAGAGAACTGATTGAAATGTTGGACGATCAGAAATACATAGATGTATACTGTAACCATTCAGTAATAAATGTATGTAGGCTGTAAATCTAGATTTATTTATTTTCAATTAGAAATGTTAAGACTGGATTAGTGGTGATTGGGGTTATTAGTACTGCTGTCTGTTAACCAGGCTTACCTTAGACTGCGAGGCACAAGTGGTTGTCCTCCAGAAGCTGGATGCAGGAGTCTTCTCTCTCTCTCTTCCCCATCTCTCTCTTTATCTCTCTCTCTCTTTCTCTCCCCCCCCTCAGTTTTTCACTGCAGTGCTTACCAGAAATATTGGGAGTTTCCTCTTTCTGTAAATTTGTGTCTTCATAGTTCACATTCTTTGTTGGTAGGTTACTCAACCATTTCTTCTTAGTTTAATAAACTTCATATATCATGGAAATTAACTCAGAGTAAAAGATCCTCTTATGTTTTCTTACCAGTTGCTTCATCTTGTAACACTGATATCGTCAATCCTGCTGGTTTGTTATAAAAAGTAAATGAGATGTGTGTGGTAGTGCAAGCCTTCAATCCCAGTGCTTGAGAGGCGGAGGTGGGCAGATCTCCGAGTTCGTGGCCAGCATGATCTGTATAGCAAGTTCCGGGTCAGCCAGGGCTACATAGTGAGACTCTGTCTTAAAGAAAGAAAAGAAAAAAGAGTGAACAGGGAACTAAATTCTTTTTCCATAACTTTGTGTTTGTTTTTCGGGCTAGCAGGCCCAAAAGTTGAAATCCTGTCTCCTTGCCTTGTGCTGGGTTTATAGGCATGCACTGTCAGACACAGCTCGAATATAATTTTTATTGGGAACTTATTTCCCAGTTTTTATTCAAGACTGTGAACTCTGTTCTATTTGATTGATATATATTCCTGTGTTCTCATACCAGTATCATTTGTTTTTAGTTGTGAC
Organism: Dicrostonyx torquatus; assembly: GCA_028555095.1. Lineage (NCBI taxonomy): Eukaryota > Metazoa > Chordata > Mammalia > Rodentia > Cricetidae > Dicrostonyx > Dicrostonyx torquatus. Next base: position 12,691,617 of record JAQHUG010000027.1, on the reverse strand, counting down.
ATTTTATCTAAAATCAAAACAAAAAGCAGAACAACAGATAGACTGGCAAGGCATATTATCACACACATATACATACACACACACACACACACACACACACACACACACATGTTTAGTGTACTAGAGACCACCTAGGACTGCATACAAGCTAGATAAGCACTCTGCTTCTGAGCTACATCTGATCCCCAATATATGCTTTAAAATATATGCAGTTTTATTGAATGCCAATTATGTCTCAGTAAAGTTAAAAATTGTGCTTTTGCAATTCCATAGAGGAGCTGGAGAGATGGATTAGCAGTTAAAAGCACTGACTGCTCTTTTAGAGGATCCAGGTTCAATTCCTGGCACTCACATGGCACCTTTCACTGCCTATAACTCCAGTTCCAGGGGTCCTCTTTTGGCTTCCCTGAATATCAGTCATAAAAGGTACACAGACAAAATACCCATACACATTTAAAAAAAAAAATCAGTTAGATACCCAGGCATAGTGGTACCACCTATAATCTCATCATTTAGAAGGTGGAGGTAGGAAGATCAGTAGTTCAAGGTGAGTCTTACATAGCAAGTTCAAGGCCAGGCTGAGTTAAATGAGACTCTTAAAATATAAGATATTCAGTAAAGATCTTTGCTCACTACTAATAAAAATTTTTTAGATTATTCTCACATATTTGTTCTACCATAAAAATGTTAAAATCAGCTAATCTGGTTTCTAAGACAATCGTGTCTGCTTTTAATTGAGCCACTGTTCTTTATAGATATAGAGAGAATCGCTGTCTTTATAATATTGGATTGTGGTTTTATTGCTATTGCCCATGAAATCTTTGTTTCATCATAATACTCTCTATCCTGTTTTTTTGGTAAAAAGAAGTTGTCTGCCATATTATTTATGCAATTTTCAGTTTATTCCTCGTTTGAAGCATACAGTTGTCTTGATGGTCAGAACTGAAACAACCAACCAGAGGAAGAGAGTGAGCTTCAGAGCTCTGCCTGCACCAGTTTAACTCCTGTTTCCAGATCTCTGTGCACTGTACTTTCTTTCCAGTTGGATCTGCTAACACTTCACTTTCTCTGGTTTAGTGTGAAGTGTAGCCAGTTCGGCAAACCTAACACTGTTGTACTTGATAACTTTTGATTTTAAAATATATTATAGAGATTACTGCTCAAGAAGACTTTGACACTATACAGTGGACGTCCTCTGTGGAAGCAAAGATTCAAGAGGAGAAAAAAGCCAAAGAAGAAAAGAAACTAACTTCAGGAAAGTTGGAACATCTCAGAAAGGAAAAGGTTTGAAAAATATTTTGACCTCCCAAAGTACATATAGAGTTTTCACTGGACTTTGTGGATTTATTCTGTTACGATGGAAGACTAATTGCATTTGTTTAGGTTCTACTTTAATGAAGTGTTTCCGTACCCATCTGTGCAATGCTGGAAGAGTTTGGTTATGATTATAGATAGGTCAGGTAGAAAGAGTTTAGTTCCAGTTGTTTTTAGGTGTATAGTACATATACACAACAGTTTTTGACCTCTTCAAGTTTCAGAGGTAATAGTGATGTTAGAATTAAAATTTCTTGGTCTGGGGAGGTTGCTCAATGGTTAAGAACACTGACTTCTCTTTCAGAGGACCCAGGTTCAGTTCCCAGCACCCACATGGCAGCTTACAACCATCTGTAACTCCAGTTCCAGGGGATCTGATGCCCCATTCTGACCTCTGCAGGCATCTCAAGGTGTCAAGCACACAAATGGTGCTCATACGTACATACAAGCAAAAACATTCATATACATAAAATAAATTTTATTTATTTGTTTGGGTTTTTTGGCTTTTCAAGATGGGGTTTCTCTGTGTAGCCCTGGCTGTCCTGGAACTTGCTTTGTAGACCAGTATGGCTTTGAACTCACAGAGATCTGCCTGCCTCTGCCTCCCAAGTGGTGGGATTAAAGGCGTGCACCATCACCGCCTAGCAATAATTTTTTTAACTCAAATACTTAAACTTCTTTTGATAAACATGATATCTGACTCCCTTTCTCTTTGGTGTTGAACTTACTGGTGTAAAAGTATTTTCTCCTGCGGGGATTACAGGGTTAGAATTCTTTTTGTTGTTTGTTTGAGATAAGATCTCATGTGACATACATGGATCTTCTGATTCTCCTGCCTCTACCTCCCAACTGTTAGGATTACAGATGTGTGCCACTATATCTGTTGAGGGTTAAAATTCCTAAGGAGGGTACTTTGTGGTGCGGGCATAGGACATAAAAAAGCAATGACTATAGCCCCGTTGCTTCCTGTGTCCGTCTACTTTGCTACTGGAGAGTGTAGTGCTTCCTTCAGGGGTTATTGTGCTGTGCTTCAGTAACCCAGAAGCCAAAATGGGGCTGTCTGTGGACTGGCGGCTGAAGTTGTCCAGTCAGTATTACTAAACTCTACCCTTGGCACTCAGTTTTAAGAAATTACAAGGACTGTTTGGCTGTTTTTGTTTTAACTATTAAAAAGCACTGGTATTTGTATGCTAAGATAGAAAACATAATTTCAGTGCTTGCCTTCTAGAAGTTTCTATAAAGTCATATAAGTTGTGAGACACGTTTTATAGTACATGACACGTCTCTTCAGTTTGAAAGCACAGACAGGTGGGTTCCATCATCGGTAAGAGTCTTCCAGCTGTTAATACCACAAAATGTACATACTATCTGTGTCACTGGAGGTTTGAATGTAAGCAGGATGCTTCAGGTCTCACCGTAGCTTATCCCAGAACTGTTACTGCTGTTCTGTTTTAAAGCATTTAAGACTGTTGTTGGGCCATATCCATGGTGGCTTCTTTGTCTCAATTTACAGATCAACTTCTTTCGGAATAAACACAAGATACATGTACAAGGAACTGATCTTCCTGACCCAATTGCTACATTTCAGCAGCTTGACCAAGAGTATAAAATCAGTTCTCGATTGCTCCAGAACATTCTAGATGCAGGCTTCCAAATGCCCACACCAATTCAGATGCAAGCCATTCCAGTTATGCTGCATGTGAGTGCAAAGATCTAAGATGTCCTCATTCTCTTCCTGTTCACTTGACATCCTTTCCACCTTTAGTCCCCTTAAATCCTTCATTTGCTTTGAAAGTGCCTCAAATGCTTGTGCCTTGTAAAATCTGCTCACAAGAAGATGTGATAATTTTCTTTATGTGTGTATAGACATAGCCTCAAATGGTCCTACTACCTTAGCCTCTTAAGTACTGGGACTTTGGGTATTTGCCACTGTGGCTGACACTCAAGTATTCTTTGTCAAGAAGTATTTAAACCCTCTGAGCATGGAGATTGTGTTTTGTCTTTTTATTCTTAGCTTTTTAAAGTTCTTATACATAATCCAACGTAATTTTTCCCCCAATACTCTTTATTATTGAAATATCGCTTACATACATTAAAGCACATAGACTTTAAGATAGTTTAATGAGTTTAAACAGTGTGAAACCTATGTAATGTAATTGTTCTCCAGTGGAGATGTACATTCCTATGTACCTCAGAAAATTCGGTTGTGCCTTGCCCGTTCATTCCTTACTCTACCCAGAAAAAAAAAAAGCAAAACCAAATAGTATTTTGATTACCATATTATGTTTTGCTTCTAGGATTTCAAGTAGGATTGTCACTAATCTTGACTTCTTTTACTTAATGAGCTTTTGTTTGTTTGGTTGGTTTTTTGGTGGGTGTTTTTTTGTTTGTTTGTTTTTGTTTTTTCAAGACAAGGTTTCTCTGTAGCTTTGGAGCTTGCTCTGGAACTAGCTTTTGTAGATCAGACTGGCCTCAAACTCAGAGATCTGCCTGCCTCTGCTTCCCAAGAGCTAGGATTAAAGAATGCTTTTGAAACTTGTAAGATATCTGTTACTAAATAGTATTCTGTTGTATGAATATATTAACAATGTGTTTATCAAATTGCTTGTTAATAGATATGTATTAGCTGAGTTTTTTTGGAAACTAAATTTTTCTAATGACTTTAAAAAACAATGAAGCTGGGCAGTGGTGGCAAACATCTTTAATCAGAGCCCTCAGGAGGCAGAGGCAGGTGAATATCTGAGTTCAAGGCCAGCCTGGTCTACAGAGTGAGTTCCAGGACAGCCAGAGCAACAAACTCTGTGTTGAACCACTCCTCCTCCCCCCGAAAAAAAAATAATTATACAGCTGGGTTGTGGTGGTACCTACCTTTAATCCCAGCACTTGGGAGGTGAAAGCAGGTGGATCTCTGAGTTCAAGGTCAGCCTGATCTGCAGAGTGAGTTTTTGGACCCTGTCTTGAAAAATCAACCAATCAACCAAATAAACAAATGGTGAAAGTTTCCTGCTTCCCTCTCTCTCCTCCTCTCCTTCCCTCCTTTTTTCTCTTCCCCTTCTTTTCTCCTTCTCTCTTTCCCATTTACAAAATAATGAACTTGGCCTTCACTTAAGGTAGATAAAAGATATGCGTTATATTTTCATCCCATTATGTTCTTTATGTTGCTTTGTGTGTTGAAATGAAAATATACTCATATTTGAATGATGTTATTGACTCACATTTATTGAATTGGCACTTAATTTCCTCTTAGATTATTTATTTCTTCCATTATTTCAGCTTAAAGGTTTAAGAATTACAGAGACCGCTTTGAAGATTGTCACCTGTGAATACTCTTGTCATTAACCACTTTTCAATTCTAATCTTCACTGATTGTGCTATTTAACACAATCTTCCCAAGGGAGTTAACAGTACAGATACTGGGATAAAAGGCCAATTGTGTTGTGTGCTTTGGTAGCAGAGTTTAATGGGAGAGAAAACTTGAAATCATAGTTATGCTTCTCTTTGGGTTTTAGTTGTCCCTGCTGCTCACCCTCCTAATGTACATTAGTAGCAGTGCTCAGAAACACTTAGGGTGGCAGTGGCAAGCCTGAGGTGTTTGAAAACAATAGATGGGGGTGTGTAGAGAGGTGAGTAGGGTGTGAACAGTTGGATTTATTTCGTTCAGTTTTAAGTGGGTTGGGTGTGAGTTGGATTTATTTCATTCAGTCATTCAGTTTTATTTGTTGTTTCCATGGCTGCTCACGTTGTTTAACCAGGCTCTGAAAGCTTGTTGAACTTGTCCTGTACTTACTATGCTCTTTTGTTAGGGTCGGGAACTTCTGGCTTCTGCTCCTACTGGATCTGGGAAGACTTTGGCTTTTAGCATTCCCATTTTAATGCATCTGAAACAACCTGCAAATAAAGGCTTTCGAGCCCTGGTTATATCCCCAACTCGAGAACTTGCCAGCCAGGTATGACTTAGAGTTTTAAGAGAATGCATTCATGTTTGCTTTGATGTGTTCCTTGTTTAAGTTGGTAAAGCTCTCAAAAGAATGTTTTCTGTTGTGGCCCTGTGTCCTGTAGAAAGTATTCTGTATTATACAGAATTCTTTGTAATTTGGTGTTTGAAATGTCTAGAATTTTCTGAAATGTGATTTTGACATTTATCCTTCTTTTCTAAAGGCTCCACGATCTTTGAGGTTGAAAGGGTACAATGATATATCATCGCTGAAATTTGTTTTCCTCATTTAGAAAAGTGAAACATTGCTGGGGATGGTGGTTCATGCCTGTGATTCCAGCACTGGGAGGTAGAAGAAAGAGGATCAGTATTTCAGAGTCATCATCATTTCTGAGACCCTGTCTCAGAGAACAGCCAAGTGTGGTGGCGTCTGTCTTTAGTTCCAGCACTCTGGAGTCAGAGGCAGATATATCTCTGTGAGCTTTAGGCCAGCCAGGGCTACATAGTGAGACCTTGTCTGAAGAAAAGAAGAAAATAAAAGAAACTACCTCGTTCTCTGAGAAACTCCCCATTGATGAGCTCTGGATCCCGTATGTGGAGTAACCACATGCTCTGCATTAGGACTTCAGCACTGCACTCTGAAAGCTGCAGCAGATGGAAGGAGTTTGGTTTTGTTTCATGGAACTAGCTTAGGATCTCGAGGCAACTATTGAGTCTTTTCAGTGTTACAGGTCAGCAACAGAGCACTGTTTCATCTGTGGGTTCATAATAGATGTGTTATAGGCATAAATGAAGCTGTGCATCCTGGCCTAGTATCTTAACAACTTTGTTTTTCTCACTTTTTGTTTTAGATTCATAGAGAATTAATTAAAATATCTGAGGGTACAGGATTCAGAATACATATGATCCACAAAGCTGCAATAGCAGCTAAGAAATTTGGACCTAAATCATCTAAGAAGTTTGGTAAGAACTTCCTGCTTAGAGTATCTAAGGGATTGGCAATAATAAAGCTCTTAATTACTGTAGAAGAGTTGTTGCAGTGCAAGTCAGGAGAGGGAGAGAGAGTGAGTGGGGGTGGGGGTGTAATTTTTTTAAAAGTCAGAGTCTCATATAATTCATGCTGGCTTCAAATATAGTTGAGAATGACCTTGAACTTCTCCGATACCATACCAACTCAGGCCTGTCTCTAAGCTTCTAATTAGTTCTCTTATTTTTTTTTTTTTTTGAGACAAGGTTTAATCTGTATATTCTTTGCTGTTCAGGAACTTGTTTTGTAAATCAGGGTGGACTCAAACTCAAAGATCTACCTGCCTCTGCCTCCTGAGTGTTGAGATTAAAGGCGCATGCTACCACTACCTGACTTTAATTAGTTTTTGTTTTTTTTTGGAGGGAGGGGTTGTTGTTTTTCTAAACAGGGTTTCTCTGTGTAACAATCCTAGCTGTCCTGAAACCAGCTCTTGTAGACCAGGCTGGCCTTGAACTCACAGAGATCCGCCTGCCTCTGTCTCCCGAGTGCTGGGATTAAAGGTGTGCACCACCACTGCCTGGCTAATTAGTTTTTTTGAAGAAGCTAAACATAGCTTTTCCTCCCTGTTTCACCCAGAAGATCTGTGTCTGCATCCCAGCTGGTTCTCCCCACCAGTTACCACAGTGACATTTGGCTGTAAGGGGTATTTGTAGTTGTTAAAGCTGGGGTACCAACAGCCCATTGTGGATGGAGGCTAGAAATACCATTAAGACCCTACAATGCCCTAGACAGCTGTCTACAGAAAGTTGTGGGACTCAACATGTCAGCAATGCTAGGCTTGGGAAATTCTGCCTCATACCCTTGATTTCTAATCTGCCATGGAAATATCTTGGCAGGTAACAATGGATTACATGTCTCCCCTTTTAACTTGCTCTCTGAGGAAGTTTCATTTAAGATTTTTTTTTTCAAGCCAGGTATGGTGGCACACACATGTAGTCTTAGCGCTGAGGCAGGAGGATCAGAGGAGTTTTTAGGCCAGCCTGGCCTTAGGATGATACAGTGCTGGCTCTTAGAGTTGGAATGACGGCAGTGTGGTTGAGTGGTGCAGCGCTGCAGCTCTTGCCTAATGTGTGTAATAGAAGGCCTTGGCTTTGGCTCCTGGGGTGGGGAAGAAAGAGCACAGCAACTAGCGTGGAACTAGGCAGGGATAAGATGATCATGAGTTTGAGGAATTCTGAACTACACAGCAAGACTGTCTCAGGCAGCCAAAGGGTGGGGAAGCTGTTCAAATAGAGTAGTAGAATTAGAGAGTCTTATGCTGTGGTGGAGGGAGAAATGTGTATTACTTCCTAACAAGAGTTTTTGTATTTAACTACTCTTCCCTTCCTACTTAATAAGATTAATAACTGAAATTCTGAGGGCTTAATTCTGTAGTTAGAAGAAGGCATCTTATTTGCAGTTTCCACCCCTTATTTTCCCTGTAGATATTCTTGTGACTACTCCAAATCGACTGATCTACTTGTTAAAGCAGGATCCACCAGGGATAGACCTGACAAGGTACAGCATTCTTCTGGCTTTCATTCACCTGCTTATTTTATTAATTTTCTTGTCACTATGACTAAATATTTGACGAACTGTAGTTTAAGGAGGAAGGAAGAACAGGCTTATGTTTGAATGGATATAGTTTATTCATTGGAGCCAGAAGGTGAGGCACCAATTCTCCTTGCAGCCACAGTTAGGAAGCAGAGAATGATGATTGTTGGCCCCTAACTTGCTTTCTCCTTTTTATTCAGTGCTAGACCTCAGCCAGTGGTGTGTTTTGTAAAGTGGTCTTCCAATCTCAGTTAACCTGGTCTAGATAATGCTTGCAAATGAGCCCAGAGTCTTTTGTCTCTGGTGATTCTGGATCCTGTTAGGTTGATAATCAGTATCATCCATCACAGTTACATTTTGTTCTCAGTTGCTTTGATTATTGTCCTTTGGTGCATGTGTATGCCAGCTTGTGTCAGTGTAATACTGAGACTATAATAGCTTGAATTAACTAGTAGAAAAAAAGAACTGGTCAGGAAGAAAATTATACACTTGATAAACAGAACATAACTCCCCAGACCTTTTCACGTTGTTCAGCAAGTGCAGTGGAATTCTCTGTCATTGCTAATACAGATTTGTCTTTGAGGATTTATAATTGGTGGCTGAGCTACATTTAAAATGTTTTTCTGCTAATTTTTCTTGTACATTTTTTTCTCATTTGATACGGTGAATCACAAAACAGTCACAAAAACAGCATCATTATGGGACTTCTTTCATGCATCCTGACAGTTCAGTGAAGTGTCCCAGATCTTCCAGTTCAGTAACCACAGGTTATTTTGCTATTTCTCAGTGTTGAATGGCTGATAGTAGACGAGTCAGACAAACTGTTTGAAGATGGCAAAACTGGGTTTAGAGACCAGCTGGCTTCCATTTTCCTGGCCTGCACATCCCACAAGGTCAAAAGAGCAATGTTCAGTGCAACTTTTGCGTATGATGTTGAGCAGTGGTGCAAGCTCAACCTGGACAATGTCGTTATCGTATCCATTGGAGCAAGGTAAACAATTGTTCTTTTACATTGTCCCACTCACTTGTCTTAAAGTAAGGTTTGTTTGTTTGCTTTGACTCAATAAAATAGGTTGTTTGGCATGACAACAACGAGCAAAAAAAGTTTTACTGAGGGGGCTGGAGAGATGGCTCAGTGGTTAAGAGCATTGCCTGCTCTTCCAAAGGTCCTGACTTCAATTCTCAGTGGTGGCTCACAACCATCTGTAATGAGGTCTGGTGCCTTCTTCTGGCCTGCAGGCATATACACAGACAGAATATTGTATACATAATAAATTTTTAATTTTTTTTTTTTTTTTGGTTTTTCGAGACAGGGTTTCTCTGTGGCGTTGGAGCCTGCGCTGGAAGTTTTACTGATAGAAATGTATTTTTTAAAGTCAAAGTGAAGGAATTTTTTTTTTTCAGAATTGCACAATGAAAGATTCCCATGTTTGCATCTTATTCTTCCCAGCACCATACCTCTATTTCATTCACAAACTATGCCGTAAGGTTGGTGGCCACCCATACTTGGTTTCCGTGATTCTTTGCTTAACCACTTGATAAGTAATTCTGGTACAAAACATGATTTTGTTCAGTACCAGGGATATAGTTCAGTGATTGCTAGAGCAGTTACTTAGCTTGAGATCTCTGTTCCATTCTTCAGCACTAAAAAAGGGTTTGAGGTAGATAGGCATTTCGTGCTAAATAAATACACAGTCTATCGAGATTTTTGTAAACCTCTCAGTGTTCAGAAGGATCGCTAGAGCAGGCAAAAACTAAGATGTCTGAGGGTAAATAAAATAAGTTAGCTCTCATAAGCCTTTTTATCACGTCTCATTTATTCTTCCTATGCCCTTTCCAATGCTCTCTTGATGTTTCTCGCTGTTCTCTTGCCATTTTACCAATTTTACATGGTTTCCAGTTTATATACAGACAGTTAACAAGCATACATTTCACAGAATCACAGAAACCAGGTGGACCTGGAAAGGAATTGCCTTGGGTCTCGGAGGGGGCGTGGCTGGGAAGCTCCCTGGCAGATACCAGGAAGATTAATTAAGAATCAATACAAAATTATAAGAAGAGGTTTTCATGAACTGACTACGTTTCTTAAGTGTAACTAGCTAAACTAGAAGTTTGTGATTAATAATTGTAGAAAAACTCAGCAGTGTTGTTGCACTTTCTGAGCACTTCCACTCCCTTCCCCGGCAGCTGGGAACCCAGCATTGGTAACCCTAGTGACCCACAGGCCTGGGAGGAAGGCAAAATGTTTGATTTGCATCAGCATCTAGCTAGCTGAATTAAAAGGATCTTTTTGGAGACTTTGCTTCCAGCTCTAGCCAGGTGCCTGCCAGCACCCAGGTGAGAAGGAATTTTTTTTTCTCTGAGACTGGGTTAGTGACTCAAGCCTTTTTCCTGTATCTGCAGGAGTAAAGGCATAAACAGTTCATTTCCTTGGCTATGCTATTGTGTTAACTGAAACCAAGACAAAGGGTAAATACAGAATATTAGTAGCTTGTTAGGTTAGAGCAAAAGGCCAATCGATTACACCCTCGTGAGTCTGCCATTAGAGAATTTAGGGCCACCCAGACCTGTTTATCAATAAGAGCAGGTATAGTGTCTCTATGCTCAGTGCATCCTGCTTAGGGCTCCTTTCTTGTCAATGAGTCCTGTCAATAAAGATAGTTGTTGGGGGACTAGGTTTATGCAGATTTGACTATTAGAAGAAAGGTTTGGCTGGGTGAATATTTTCACACCAGGGCTCCATGGTGTGGAGAAAGGTACACAGTTGCCCATACAGGAAGAAGTTATCTCAACGAATCATTTATACACTGCTAGGATGAGATGTCATGACCTCACAAGATCTCTGCAGAATTGACTGTGACTATCCAGAAGACAAGTGTTCCCGAAGCTCTGCAGTCGGGTTCTCCATATAGAGTGGATACGCTCATGAATCTGTCGGTCTGTTAGCTGTGCTTTTGCTGTATAGTCTTGTGGGCTTGCATCAGCAATCACAAGTTTTAAAAAATCTCCAAGGAAAAACACGGGTTAGCAAGATGGCTCAACAGTAAGACGCTTTCCACCAAGCCTGCCAACCTGAGTTAGATCCCAGAACCTGTGTGTGGAAGGAAGGAAAGCCTTGGGGAAGTCGGTGATGTGTCACACAGGTGCATATGAGGACTCTGTCAGGAACTGAGTCAATCTCAGGTTAACCAGTTTACATAGCAAGCGCCTTACCCTCTGTGCCATCTCTGTGGCCTGCTTGGGTTTTGTTTTTGTTGTTGTTTTGTTTTGTTTTTAAGACAAAGCTTTACTACATGTTCCTACAGATTAGACTAAACTCACAGAAACCTGGGCCAGCCTCTCAGGTGCTGTATTGCAGGTCCTCACTAGCATGCCCAGCTAAAATTTGATTTTTTAAAAAGATATATTATGTATACAATGTTCTGCCTATATGTCTGCCTACAGGGTAGAAGAGGGCAGATCTCATTGTAGATGGTTGTGAGCCACCATGGTTGCTGGGAATTGAACTCAGGACCTCCAGAAGAGCAGTCAGTACTCTTAACCTCTGAGCCATCTCTCCGACCCTAATATTTGATTCTTAAAAAGGTGTGTTTTCTTCTTAGGAATTCTGCAGTTGAAACTGTTGAACAAGAACTTCTCTTTGTTGGCTCTGAGACTGGAAAACTTCTGGCCATGAGAGAACTTGTTAAGAAGGTATATTGACCTTCATTCTTGACTTTTGGTAGAGGGCGTTCATGGTCTATCATCCTCCTGCATTATACTTAGTGTTGACTCTTTCTTAGTGATCCAGTGGTGTTGAGTCTTAATTACTGATTGATGGGCCAATCCACTGTGGGCGGTACAATCTCCAGGCAGGTGGTCCCAGAGTGCTATAAGAAAGTAGGTGGAACAAGCTAGTAGTGGGTAGCAAGACATTAAGCAGCACCCTTCCATCATCAGTTCCTGCTTGCAGGTGTCAGTTCTGACTTTCCTCAATGATGGACTCTGATGTGAAACTGCAAGCTGAAATAAGCCCTTCTTTGAGTTGCTTTATTTTGGTCACAGTGTTTTATCACAGCAATAGAGATTCTAAGACATGCACTTCCATTGCCAGTGTCTAAATCTGCCTCCATCTTCCCCATCATCTACCCTCTATAATGGGTTCTTTTCATTGATTTTCATTTCAATCAGTAATTAAGAAATGCACTTCAGGCAAATCTTATGGTGGCATTTTTTTCAGTTGATAGTCCTTTTTCCCAGATGACTCTGGTTTTTATCTCAGGTTGACATAAAACTTGTCAGGACAGTGTACTAAATTGATTGGGTTATTTGTGAACTGAACTGAAGACATACTTGAGATACTGATTATATTCTTTCTTACAAGTTATATGTATTAATTTTTTGCTTCTTTCTCCTAGGGTTTCAATCCACCTGTTCTTGTTTTTGTTCAGTCCATTGAAAGGGCTAAAGAACTTTTTCATGAGCTCATATATGAAGGTATTAATGTGGATGTCATTCATGCAGAAAGAACACAGCAGCAGGTAGAAAGTCAACTGTGTACTACAAACATTTGCACTGCCTGTTTTTTCCACTCTAGAATGTACTAAAACATTTAATGTGTCTTCTTTCACCAGCGAGATAACACAGTCCACAGCTTCAGAGCAGGTAAAATCTGGGTTCTTATTTGTACAGCCTTGCTCGCAAGAGGGATTGATTTTAAAGGCGTAAACCTGGTCATCAATTATGATTTTCCAACCAGCTCAGTGGAATACATCCATAGGATAGGTGAGCCTCTGTTTTCATGTCCTTTCTCAGTTCCTCTGCTGTTCCCTTTAAACATACTCATTACTTGGTTTTTGGTTCTGTGAAAATCCAGTGACTTTCTTAAGGGTGTGTATGTGTGTGTGTGTGTGTGTGTGTGCGTGCGTGCGTGCGTGTGTGTGTGTGTGTGTGTGTGCGTGCGTGCGTGCGTGTGTATTTTCTTAATGATGTGTGTGAGCATGCCTATAGTATGTGTAGGGGGAGGGGGTTGGAGGAAAACATCTGGTATTGATCCTCAACATAATTTCCATTATATTTGAGGCAGGGAATTTCTTGTCCTTCATTGTATACATAAGGGTAATTTGCCTGTGGGTTCATGGGTTCCCTGGTCTCTACCTCCCATTTAACATAGGGACACATCTATAGGGATTGTAGACACATCTTACTACTTCTGGCTTCTGCATGGATTCTGGGGATTTGAACTCATATCTTCATGTTTATGCAGCAAGTGATATATCCAATGAGCCATCTCTCCAACCCTCAGTGGCCATTATGTGAACCTTGAGAGTTTCCTTCTGGTAAAAAACAAAAACCTTTTTGTGGTCTGGTTTCTCTTAGGTCGAACTGGAAGAGCAGGGAATAGGGGAAAGGCTGTTACATTTTTCACTGAAGATGATAAACCGTTATTAAGAAGGTAAGTTAGAGGCTGGGATATAGCTCAGTTGGTAGATCTCTTGTCTGGCATGTTTTGATTCCAGCATCACTCCTTTCCACCCCCCTCCCCCCATATTTAAGAAGCATGTAAATTATGGAGCATAACTTAATATTTTAGTTGCATCTGACAAAATTGCTTCATTATTTTTATATGTATATTTTATTACTAGAATACAAAATGGCTATGTCCCAAATTCTATTAGAGGCTCTATAGTAAAACCCGGTCCCAAGAAACAGAGGAGGGAGCATGGGGTCTGTGTTTTTGCCCTTTCTGTGCTAGAACTTGGAAGAGCTGACAGTGGAGTATTCAGTTTTAGATTTCAGAGTAACAGAACTCATCTGAGAGCCAGCAGTTGAGTAGTGATGCTTAATGCGTGGTATTCAGGAGAGAGAGAGAGCTCAGGGGAGAGAGAGTGTGTGTAAATGTGAATGACAGGGTCTTACTGTGTTCCTGAGTAGCATGGGCTATCCTCAGACTTTAGGGTCTGAGCCTCCCCAGTCCTGGAATTATAGGAGTGTCTCAGCACACTTGAGTTATCGGATATTATGCATGGCTTCTCCATCCAATCACCACTCTTTTCCCATGGTGCATCCTTTTTCTTACTTTGCAGCCAGATGGAGTTTTATATTTAGTCCCAGAATCACTTGCCACAGAGGAAAGAGTATTTTAGCGACACATTTTATTTTTAGTCACTTGTAGCCCTTTGAAGTCTGAGTACCATCTACTTTTAGACTCTCGGGTCTTAACTTAGCCTGTCATTATAGATTTTTATGCAGATTTGTTTTCGGAGATGGGATTCACTATGTAGCCCAGGCTGGTGAAACTCAATAGTCTACCTGCCTCAGCCTCCTAAGTGCTAGTCTTAAAGGCTTGTGCCACCACTCACAGCTATAAAGGTCCAGGGTTCTCTGCATTTTGGCTGCCTACAGTAATTTTTGGTTAAAGGATAACTGATAGCACCTCACATTTCTGACAGATGAAATGCAGTTAGGGCAAAGGGGTTGTACTCTGTTCAGTTTGTCAGTTCTCCTGAATTAGATGTATACCTTCAAAGCCTCTGCTCTTTCACATGTCTGTGTGTAGGTGTATGTTATAAGGGCTTTGATGGATCTAAGGTCTTAACCACAAGGATGTGACTGATGACCCCAGCATCAGTATAACTGACCATGAGATTCCATCCATGAGGTGGGGATGATAGAGTTTTCTATATAAAGTCACTGTGACGACTGAATAGGCTATTATATGTAGACTGCAGTGCCAGCCCTTCAGTGAGCACTGTCACCCCATGAATTCAGGCATACCTCTAGTTTCATTGGGATTTGAAATAGCTGCTGCCTAAAGCTACTCGTCAGTGTATTGATTTCAGTCCCGTGAATGCTTCTCTCAGATCCAGAGTGGTTCATTTGACAGTAATTGGTATGCTCGGAGAAGACTGCTGGAATACTTTTGCGTAGTTTTAGTTCCTCTTATGCTGTACAGAGGGTTTGCGCATGACTGATTTTGTGCATTAGTTTAACAACACCCATTCCTGTTCATGGGTTCCTTTTTCAGTGTTGCCAATGTTATCCAGCAGGCTGGTTGTCCTGTACCTGAATACATAAAAGGTTTCCAGAAATTATTAAGGTATGCATTTGAACTTACTCAGAGCCTTCTCTCTGGGTTTTACACGTGCACTCTTGCTTCTTGCTTATTTGGATTTTTCCCTCTTGCCTTTATTTAGTTTGTAGTTTAAATATATATTCCAGAATGGTGTGTTGCTGATTTTTTGTTTTTGGTTTTTTTTCGAGACAGGGTTTCACTATGTCACTCTGGCCGAATTGGAATTAGCTCTGTAGACCAGGCTGAACTTGAACTCAGAAATCTGCCTGCCTCTAATTAAATACTGAAATTAAAGGCGTTTGCCACTATGCCTGACTTCACATGTTTTTAATCTTACATACAGGTGGTCCTTGACTTAAAACAGGGTTAAGGTCTACTAAGCCCATTGTAAATTGAAAGTATAATAAGTAGAAAATGGATTTAAATGCATCTAATCTACCAAATATCCTAGTATAGTAGCCCAGGACTTATGTAATTTTGTTTTTGTTTTTTTGGTTTTATTTTGAGACAGGATCTCACTCTGTACTCAGGCTGGTCTGAAACTCACAGCAATCCTCCTGCCTTGACTGTCATAACTACAGAGATTACAGGCATAAATTACCACACCTTGCTAGAGTATCTGTCACCTTCATTGTTGAGTGACTCACTTGGAGCTTAGGTTCTCTGCTGCCATCCAGCATTGGTAAAGAATTTTGTGCCACCTGCTGCATGCAGGGAAGGTCAAAATGCAGAGTAGATTTTTGCTGAGCAGGTGTCACTTTGTATCCTGAAGTGAAAAGACTGTGAGCATGCTGTAGTGTGGCTTCTGTAAGCGTCAGCTGGACGTGCTGTTTGACTGTTGTTGCCTCATCCATTTCCCTTGTGTGTGGCTGAGTGGCACGTGCTGCACTCACAGTCCTGTGCCCTCGCCACCTCTTACAGAGCTACACTTCTGTACCCATTAGACAATCTTAACCTTTTCCTAGGTTAAACCTTTTCTGGTTTTGATTGTCTGGGTGCCTCATGTAACACACAGTGTTTGTCTTTTTGTGGTGCACTTATTTCACTTTGCGCAATGTTTATTAGCCAGAATTTTCTCCCTTAAAGCCCCTGTCACATTTTACCCTGCCCATTTCTCATTTATGTTGTATCCGTGGTACATCTGTTGTGATATTGTTAAACATTTTGGTTTAGAACATATTATTTCTTTGTCAGCTTTTTTGTCTTTGAAATTCAGATTTCTTAAAAAAAAAAAACTATTCAGTGAGTGAAATATGCTTAGACTTATTAGTAATGGTTTATTTCCTGGAGTCAGAGTGTTAGCATCTATTGACATAGGACATGAGGTTGTCCCAGAATGTATTTTCATCACAGCCAGTGTGTTTTTAAAGGTTGATTTCTTAGATCCTTATGAAATAGTTGTAAGTGCCCTCAGTTAATCTATTTCATTGAAATGAGTATAGCCTCACCTAGCTTTAGCTTCTAAATGAGCTTGTGTTTAATTAATTTCCTCTCTCACTTCCTAACTTCCAGCAAACAAAAGAAAAAGATGATTAAGAAACCTTTGGAAAGGGAGAGCATTAGTACAACTCCAAAATACTTCTTAGAGCAAGCTAAACAGTAAGTATATATATCTATATGGTAAGAAAAGTCCTTCGTGAGCTGAGTGGGCATTGTTTTTCCTTAAGATACATTTTTAGAATTAAAATAAATAGATAGGTAATCCATTATAGGATGTGATAGACATGTGTTTCAGGTTTCTCTGATTTGGAAATTTGCATATTTTAGTGTTGAAATTTGTCTGTATCTATATCTGGGTTTCCCCCTGTGTGTGAAAATAGATTATAGTTTGCTGTGAGGTAGAATTACACCACACATTCCCTGCACCATCTGTATTAGGCCATGTTACTGAGGCTAGTAGTTAGGATCATTGACAAGCATTGATTGAGCCTTTCTTGAAGCTTCCGTCTTCTGGGCACAAGTTCATATAATCCTCTGCTTACATTGAGGTGCACTGTAACATTTAAGAAGTACTCTTTAGCTTAAGAGTTTTTTTTGGCAGGGGTAGGGAGTATTAGCAGAGGTTTTATAGGATACATACAGGTATGTTTTGTCTGTTAGAACTAGGAAGCTACATGATGTGGTAGGAGTTTGCCAGAATATTCTGAGCTCTGTAACCTTAGATAAAGAAATAGTGCTTTTTACAAATTTCTCGGTACTAGTGTAGTGTGTGCTCTAATGGTGTTGTAAGTAGGGGGGAGAGGGATGCGTGTTGTTTGTTTCCCGCACCCAGCTTCCAAGCCCCCAGCCGCTGGCCCGCTCAGCGGCTGGCTGCACCCGAAATAACCACGTGACAAACTGGATTCATTTAAATTCTGCCTGGCTTATTATCATTAGCCTTTTCCCGGCTAGCTCTCATAATTAAACTAACCCATTATAAAAGTCTGTAAGTCACCACGTGGTGACTTACCGGAAGGGTCTAACCTGCATCCATTTGCGATGGTGGCTTGGGGCTTCTCTGCACTTCCTTTCTTCTCCTCTCAGAACTTCCGTTCTGTCTACTCCGCCCACTTAAGGGTTGACCTAACTATAAGCCAGGCAGGTCTTTATTTAACCAATCAAAGCACAGAAATACAGGTGGACCCTCCCACATAATGGAATTGCTCAGTTTTAGGGATTTCTTGTGTGTGTTTCTGTGGGTGTCCTTAGTGTCCCAGATGCTGTGGTGAACTAAGCTAATGCTTCTTTCCATTACCTTAAACCATTAGGCTAACTGTTCCACTACAGACCACATGATGCTGGTGTTATAGAGAGAATAAAACAGGCCACGTGAGAACATTAAAGGATCTTAGGTGTGAAGCTGTGTGGACCACCCTTGTAAGCAGAATAGGATCTTGCATGACAGTCTAGTACTGTGAAAATGATGTTCACTCCAGGCGTTAACAGCTCCCAGTGTCCCAGAGCTTTGGTGTATTCTAAGATTTAACATGGAGGAGTAAACACCACAAACTTATTGGAAATTTAGCAGTTTAAATAACACTGTTCTCAGTTTTATGAACTCTAACATAATGTTGTAAGGCATGTGTCTGTGTGTGATTCTGCGCGTGTGTGCAGTTTTTGTGGAGCACAGACTTTGTCTAGAGTGTCATAAGGACTATTGGGTATGCAGTATATAGTCTACTTTTGGGGAAAGCTGAGAACTAAGATAACACATGCTGACTCTGGCACTGAGTAGAAGTCTGTGGAGGTTTCTCTAGAGGCTGAAGGTCAGCTGGGGCAGAACATGGAGGCTGTTGAAATGTAATAGGATGCAGCAGTATTTTTGTTTGTTTAGATAAAACACTGTTTTGAGTAATTGCACTTTAAATGTCCTATGTTTATAGCATTCTTCTGGGCTAATTAACTTAGCTACAAGAGGACTTTGGGGTACTGGTGTCAGTCTTGTGGTACCAGCAACCCAGTTAAGATGCTTTGGCATTCTTTGTTTAATTTAGCTTAAAGGCTGTCCTTAGCACAAGAACAAGATCCATCACGATCTAGTTCCTGCTCCTTCTGCATTACACATAGGGGTTGCTTTGGGGCATAAAAGTTCCTGTCTTCAGCTCAGCTTCCACATTAAACTTGGAACCTGATTCCCTGTTGTCTAGAGGGCCTCACTTCAGGCACTAGGGACCCAGCTTGGTGTGATGAGGGCCAGATTTGGATTTGGAGCCTAAAAATCGATTATAATGGGAACTTCGGGCAAGTTACTTGTCTCTCAAGTATTATTCCCATTACATAATGGAAATGCTTTCATCCAACATACAGACTTTGTTCTTGGTGTTAGTTGGTCCAAGAATTACTTGAGCAAACGAACATTCCAAAGAACTTCTTACTGTAGTATGCAAATATTGGTTATTGTCTCAAAGCTCTTCCTTTTTATTAACACTAGTTAATGCATTTACCATTCACTGGACTGTAGAATCAGACTGTCAGTGTCCATGCCTAACATTTATTAATAATGTCTAATGACCAGTAAGTTTTTATCCATTCCACCTTATTATTTCATTTGGAAAATGAGAGTAGTAGGTTGTTAGGAAGCTCCCTTGAGTTAATTCATGTATACTGAAGTTTCTGTCCCACCTGATTCCGCAGCCATTCAGTCCCAAAGAAACATGCGGAAGTTGATATTAATTACAAACTGTTTGGCCTATTGCTCAGGATTATTATTAACTAGCTCTTACAACTTAAATTGTGACTTGGTTGGCACCTTTTCTCAGTAAGGCAGTCTCATCTTGCTTCCTCTGCATCTGGCTGGTGACTATGTCTCTGCCTTTCCTCTTTACAGAATTCTCCTAGTTTAGTTATCCTACCTATACTGCCTGTCTGGCTAGTGGTCAGTGTTTTACTGAACCAATATGAGTGACAAATCTTTACAGTGTACAAGAGTATTATCCCATAGGAAATGCATGCCCAAACAACACTTAACAGCAATGTCTAGTACTTAACACTGAACCAACAGGTCAAGACCAGACTGTCCCTTGTGCTCAGTAACAGTGTAGTTGGTTGTGATATTTCTCATATGGACAGAGATTTTTATGCTGGACAGAGAACTAATTAACATCTTTGTTCCCAGTGCCTCATATGCTTTGCTGTATACTAACTTTCAGCACATGTTCATTTATGCCCTTGGTTATAGAAGTAAATGTGTAGAGAGTTGCTGATTCAACATGTCTTCCTATTCACAGGAAAAAGGTTGCTGGCCAAAACAGAAAGAAGAAAGACACTCTTGAAGAGAAAAGTTAAATATAGATACCTTAGAAGGTTATCCATGCATTGTAATTTATGAGCCCAGCGTGAATTCTCATGAATTATTTAACAACCATCTTTAGCAATCGTATTAAATCAACAAAGACGTGAGAAAAGAAAATGGTCCTAATTTACTGATGCATCAGGGCAAGCTTCACCTTGTAGGTGAAATTTATGCAATGGAAATAACGTGCATTGACATTTCTGCCCGAAGCCGGAGAGATACTTCTTATAGAAGAACGAGAGTTGATGTTAAAATAACACCCAAATGTGGTGAACTCTTAAGGATTTTGCCCTTCCAGTATGATGCATGCTGTGGAGAGGCAGATGGAACAGAATTTTACAATAAAATATTGAGCTTGAATGTACCATCCACCCTTGTGTGCGTGTAGATTATTGTGTGTGGGATGCGGACGAGAGCAACACAGGCCATGCACTAGGAAGAAGCCTAGTGCTCCCTTCAGTGTTTCTTTATGGTTAATGGCCTTTGTGGCATGAGCTACAATAAGGAGATACCTTACCTATCGCTAGCCAAGTTCCCAAGGATTGGAAACTTCAGTCTGTTGAAATGTACTTACAGCACACTGGGAAGGAAGTTCATACTTAGCTGTCACAGTGTTGCAACTATAAGATTATGATTAGCCTCTCCCTTTCTGACTTCATTCTCCATCATTTAACCATGTTCTTTTCTGTCTCTTTCCATTCATGATGAAAGCTGATAACAGTGCTTTATCCTGATAAGGAAGAACAGTCCTGTTACATGATACACCTGGCTTCACTTTCCCAGAGGCTTATCTTTGCTAAGTCTTGATAGCCTTCATCCACCCTCTGCCAAAGAAGTGCAGTCATTTGCAGACCAAGGTGATGCACAATTCGCAGGTTTTCCTTAATTACCTATTTTTGTACAGTGGGATTCAAAAACACTTGATGCCAGTTGGAGCACACACTGGTGCCTAGAATTGCACGGGATCTGTGCTGCCGTGGGACTGCAATGCAGATGACTGCCAGCGTCTGAGTTAAACCTCATGCCTTACTCTCAGCAGTTGATGCTTCATTCTAAAATCAGCACGCGAGACCTTTTTAATGTGTATTTGTTTAGAGAAGTCCAGACTGGCCTGGAACTCACAGCAATCCTGTTTCAACCCCTTTACTGCTGATAATACAGACATGAGAGGAGACTAGCTTAAATAGATGGGACAAAGTTTTTGTTTGTTTTTTTTTCATCAGAATTTACTTAAATAGGCTGACTGCTCCAGGGAGTGAAAAATGAAAGTACATAGTTTTTATTCTTGCAGATCTCCAAGTCAGTGTGTCTCCTGGATGTGGGTAAGCCGTTGGAACTGTTTGCCTACTGTGTTCTTTAGTTTCTCCTGTATATCAAGATTGAAAGTTGCTCTGTGTCTGAAACTTTGTAAACTCACAACAAATATTCCTTCAACAAACATTAATTTTTAGGAACACAGGGCTTGCTAACAGCACCATTCTTGCAATTAATGAATTAATGCAGTGATGAAGTACAAGGAACAAATTGTGTGGTGTAAGGCTGTGATCCTGAAGCAGCTGAGCAGGACTAACTTAGATGGGGGGCTTCATGGAAGGCTGCTAAGGGATCACTTGACAATTCCTAATCTCCTGTTTTCTCTTTACTCACTGCTGAGCAACCACCTGAACCCTGTAGTAGCTATAAAACATATCAGCTTGGTTTGTCAAAGGGTCAGTGAAGAATTCAGGATTCTGCTACATAAATATTAGCTTTGTCCAAGGAAGAAGACTGAAAACAGTGAAGAGTCCAGACCAAACAACAAGCAAAAAGATCCCACAAATACTTGGCATGGTGCTAGGTAAAGAAGCAAAGACTTGAGTCAGGCTGTCCTGGATTTGAATCCTGGTCTTGCTGCTTGTAGCTCTAAGATCTAGGCATATCACAAGAAACTTCTTTCAGAACTGATTTTTCTCATTTCTAAAATAGCAGTAATAACTCGTAGGGGCAAAATTCTTGTCTGGTGGTTTATGTCTAGAAACAAATAGCCTATTAGAAGTTTGTCAGTGAAAGCGGTAAGGCAATCTGTGGCAGAGACCAATTGTAATTATCTTAGAAGTTTGTCAGTGAAAGCGGTAAGGCAATCTGTGGCAGAGACCAATTGTAATTATCTAAGAGCTTGACAAAGTTTACTTCCAACACGTTTTACTTCCATGAAGTTTGATTAGGGGCTGAGGTGTCAAGGTAAAAGCATCCCCTGCATAGGTTCAGCATATTTGTGCTTGTCGCACCTTGCTAGGAAAGGGAAAACTACTTGACACGATGGAAGACTCAAAACAAGAATAGTGCACCTTGGAGGATATCCTTTTCATGTGTATTGGGCTCGTGTGCTCTTGGCTGGTTTACTAAAGGAAATTTTAAATACCGTCAGTGCCTGTGATAGATACTGCAAAGAGTGCCAGGGCAAACAGCTGTAAAGCCATCAAAAGGCCGCCTATTGTGTAAAGGAACGGCAAAAGTGCACCTGTGTTCCGTCATCCAGTTCAGAAATCAGGATTTAAGTCTGCACTGATGCAGACCCGCATTTGCAAAGAGACTCGTCTCTGAGTCCACAGGACTTGAATCCCACAGCATGCAGCGGGGGCGCGCCGCTCGTGCCCGAGGGCTCTGGAGTCACGTGAACGCGCCGCCCCGCCCCGTCGTCGGCCCCGGCTTGGTGGGGCAGTGTCTGCCCCGGAAGTGCCTGTGTTCGGCTGACAGCTGCTGGCACGGCGGCGGCCCGAGCAAGATGGCGCTGCGGCCGGGAGCCGGAGCCAGCGGCGCGGCGGGGGCGGGCGCGGGGCCCGGCGGGGCAGGCAGGTGGGTCGGTGGGGCGGGGCGGGAGCGGCGGGGCCGGCAGGTGGGTCGGTGGGATGGGCAGGTGGGGCCGGGCTCACGGACGGCGGTTGCGGGGCGCGGGCGTCCTGGGGACCCTCGGGGAGCGCGCTCCTGTGCAGGCGCCGCCGCACCTGTCGCGGGGCCTCGAGCGCCCGCGTTTTCCTTCCAGGCTTTTTTTGGCTTGAGCTACTGTGGGAGCGAAGGCTGTGACAGTCTGGTCACAAAGCTGGAGAAGCCTTTCTGAGAGTGTCTGTAGTTATTGTCTTTCCTCTTCTAGAATGTCCTGTCCTGTCCTTTTTCTTTTCTAAACGTACAAATAGGAAAATGTGAAGACCTTTGAATTAGTAATTGTCTTGAGCTTGTCTTGTAGACTGACTCTACACTTGACAGTCTCCTTTTTTAAAAAGACATTTTGAAACAAAGAATTCACTGAGCAAAAGCTGTGATGCTCTTGTTACAACAAAAGCTTCCAGACTTTATTGAGCTCTTATAAAAAAAAAAGTCTGCCCTTTGTTATATTGCAGATAATTATTAGCCTGTGTTTCCTTTATCCAGAAAAGGGGCATTTGTAACTTGATTTGTATTTCAATTTGTAAAATTTGTAAATTTGTATTTCAATTTGTAAAATTGAAATATTTGATTCCAGAAAGTCTCCACCCCGTTTTTATAATGACTTAATCTGAGTTTTTAAATTAGCTAACATATACAGGACACACATTCCGAGGTAAAATTAGCTTTTCATTTTTAAATATCCCAAGTTATCTTTGGAAAGCGAAGTATTTGGTTTTTTTTTTTCATATGTAGTTTAATTTTGGAATCACTTACACTCCAAATGTGTAAGGGATTTTAAAGTTACCACCTCTCCCTTACAGGTGCATATATGTGATATATATCCACACACCACACACATGTGTGCTAGGAAAAAAGCAGTCAGTTGAATAAACCAACTGTGTGTGACTGGGTTTTCCACTTCCTCTTTGTATCTTTGATTTGAAAATGTTTTGCTTCCTCCTTTGTTTTTGTAACAGTTTCACTAGGGTTTTTCATGAGTATAAATTGGTTTTGCCTGCAGAATATAAATATATACATGATGACAATTTCTAAAATGTTCCTAAATGGCTTTAGTCTAATCAAATGTATGATTTTTAAAAATGGGACCAGTTCAAGGAATTTTGAAAGGATTTTATATTTTAGGCACAAATGTTTTCTTTATTTAAAGAAAAAAAAAAGGAGGGACCACAAGAACAGAAAGTTAAGGGCATCCCTTAGTTTGATTTATAGTATTTTAACGTCACAGGTCCAACCAAGTATGCTGGTGCATGCCTATACCAGCTCTAAGGAAATGCAGGCAAAAGGATCAGGAGTCCAAAGACATCCTCAGCTACCTGGAGAGTTTGAGGTCAACCTGGCACCCTGAGATCCTGTCTTAGGGAAAAGAACAAGGACAACAAACGTGTATGCTCTCCAACTGGTACCCAATACACAGGGGACAGAAAAGCGGCTCCAATGGCCCTCTGAAAGGCATGTGTTGATACATTTATTAGATGCTTTCTTAGGCTGAGAAACTGTATACTCAGTCAGGAATACTTTGGTTTTGGGAAAACAATGCTAAGGGCTAAAGTTATCTGATAAGAAAACTAACATTGTAGCATAATATACTTGAAGAAAACCAAAAACCAGCACACTCTAAACCTTCGGCTGAAAAACATTGCAAGCTAGAACTGACTTTGTAACCTTTCTTCTGCCTTAGATGCTAATTCTTGAGTACTTTCTTTTAGCTACTTAGTTTTCTAAAAGGCCAGTCAAAGGCAGCCACAAGCAAACAGTTGCTTCTGACCAATACACCAAACGGACTATCCTAGAGTAAATCCTTGGGACATACAAATGCAAAATTTGCCTTTAGCCAAGTAAAGCAGCAGAGTTGAAAAAATCTGAATGAGTCTTTAGTGACCCTGGTTATGGTCATTAAATGCCTGAATGTATAAAGTACTCTTTTGAAAATGTCCTTTGTTTTGAGACAATGCCTTATTAATTTAACTCAGGCTGATCTTGAACTCAACATATGGCCAGACTTGTGATATGTCTACCTCTGCTTACTAGTGCTAGGATTGTGGGCGATACACACTCAGCTAAGCATTATTGTTCTTGATGTTCTGATGAGTTCAGAAGACTCGAGGCATGTCCCTGTGCTTGAACCTTAGCACAGTGCTTTGTCTCTCCATCTTCTGCAGTTTCTTGCCTAGCCTGGGATATTTTTTAATGTAAATATTTGTGGGTTCCACCAAAATGGACAATAGTGAAGTTGATTTTCAGCTACACTGAGCAAGAGGTGGAAGGAAGAGAAAGGAGTTGAGATTGTCCGTGTGGGGAGCGGGGCGGGGATAGCAAGCACTATGGGAGCAGCAAACACATCTGCAGTGCCAGTAGGCTGCTGGTGGGTACCAAGAAGAGTTTCATGAGGTAAGAAGGAAGGAAAAGGTATGCCTAGTCAGAGAAGGCCAAGAGGCTAACCTAAGGTAAACTCTGCCTGCCAGAGGAATTGTACCCTTAAGCCCAGGTGTGCATCTTATGACAGGCTCTTTACTGAATGGCCCCTTAGGCAGATACCTCTCACCAGTGCTGTGTTAGCTGTTAGAAACCAGAGCCTGAGGCGGTGAGGATCCATGGAGAAGACTGTATTTCGGAGGCCAGTCTCGAGGATCGCAAGCAAATGTAGCAAATGTAGGTTGGTAGCAAAGGCTTGTGACAAGCAGAGCTCCAGGTTGAAGATTTGGCAACTCATGAATGAAGCTTTGCTGTCATTCACACCCTATAGCCCTGTCCTTCCCTCAAGCTTTGCTGTCATGTCTAGCCATTCTTAGAATTAGTTGTCAGGGCCTGGCTCCGGGTGGGGCTTGCTGCCAAACCTCCCGACCTTGGTTCAGTCCCAGGGACTCACAAGGTACTAGGAAACAAATGACCCAAGTTGTCCTTTGACCTCTACATGAACACACACCCCACTCACCCACACACACATAAATGTAACAAAAAAGAATGATGGGGATAGAGAGATGGCTAAGTTACAGCATTTGCTGCTCTTCCAGACCGAATTCTATTCCCAGAACTCCCATGGGAGGAAAAGGGATCTGATGCCCTCTTCTGGCCAACTCGTCTTCACACACAGAATCACACACGAAAAAAATTAGTTATCTAAATATTTCAGTCATAAAAAGATAGGGGTCACTAAGCAACTTAGGATTGTTACATTTTTACTAGAGTAAGTCATTTATCAGTACACTTACTTTGTTCTTATATGTGTTTATTTTTTAAGTAGCTTTTATTTATCTACAACAGGTATTCTTTTAAAAATCATTTTTTAGATTTATTAATGTGTAAGGATTTTTGCATGCACATAACCTGGTGCCCTCGGAGACCAGAAAAGGGTGACAGATCCCCTGGAAATGTAATTACAGGTGACTGTTAGCCAACGTATGGATGCTAGGAATTGAACCCAGGTCTTCCACAAGAGCAGCTCACTAACGATCTCTCTCACCCTGTGATACACCTTGTATCTTGTCTCCGTGGTTACCCTAGTTGGGACATTGACAAATGCTGGATTCTGTGTCCTCGCTTCACAGAGGGGGAAACAGACAGGTAGGATAATAAGAGAATTAAAACTGGGTAAAAGAGAATACAACTCACTCCAGGTTTTCAGTGAGTGGCTCTGCCATACTGGTGATTTGGATTTTCATGACTGGTTTGACAAAGTTGGCAGGTTGACTACTCAGCTGTATCCCTTCTACCAAGTTTGTCCAACTTGGAGTGTGAGTGATACCTTGTAAAACAGACGACAGCCAGAGCGCTTCTTCACCTCAGACATTTTTGTCCAGTGAGCAGAGCCTAGCATGGAGGCACACAGCTATAGTCCTAACTGCTCAGGAGATGAGGCAGAAGGAAGGCTTGAGCCTAGAAGTTCCATCTTAACAGACAGACACAAACCAGTTAACACACAACTTGGCTATTTATGGCCTCTTGTCTGCCGTTAAGAAAGAGGGCTTACTCTTGGGGCCTGCTTGTCAGCAGCGAGATTCACTCAGTGCCCAGTCCCTCTACAAAAGCCATAAGTAATATACAGCCAGATGCATGTCCAGCTAGACTGCTAATATGACTTGCAGTTAAAAAGAAACAAAGCAAAACACTAAGATGCTTTAGAACCATGGGCTCTGAAGTTAAGTTTCAGGCTTTGTCATGGGAGTGAGAGGACCAGTGTAGTAAAATGCAAGGGCTCCTGAATTTGACAGAGTTCTTGGTGCTCACTAAGCTGCACAGAAACTCTCAAGTCTGACCGAAATTGAGAGACTTTCCTAGTCAAGAGTTTTCCTTTCTTGGTCTCAAAGACCAAGAAGAGCCAAAGAGTTGGCTCAGTGGCCAAAAGCACTGGCTGCTCTTGCAGAAGCCTCCAGTTTGATTTCCATACGCTTGCTTGCAAGCAGTTTTAAAGGCCAGTGTACAAAATCTGACACCCTCTTCTGGCCTTCATAAGCACTGCTTGCTTGTGGTGTGTAGACATACATACAGGCAAATAAGACATGCATGTGCACCCCTACACATAATTTCTTTTAATAATAATAAAAAAACCTTTCATGATTTGTGCCCTTTCCAGCCTCAGCAAATGGACTAGTTCCTCAAAGCAGATCCCGCCTTGCTCATTAGTCCCATTCCTCCAAAACCTCATTTTCCAGGCTTAAGGATCCTGTGTATCCTCCTGAGCCTCCTCCCTGCCGATACTTCCTCTTGGAGACCATCATTCTCAAGGCAGTGCCTTTTTTCTTAACCTGCATCTGGACAAGCTTTTCTGCAGCAATAGACACTGGCAGCTACTTTCTTGAACCGTGTCCGTCCTTAGTTCTGCACTGCTCCCTTACGTCTCAGTGGCCACTCTATCCTCAGTTTCCAGTGTAGGACTCCGAGGTTGCCTGTGGTGCCATCTTGCTACATGTGCCTACTTCCTTGTTTATGTTATACATTCTATGCTTTTTTAAAAAAAAAAATCTTTGTTTAAAAGATTTAATCTGGATCGCTGGATTTTTCCAGGTCTTTTTCTGAGACAGGGTTTCTCTGTGTAGCTCTGGCTGTCCTGAAACTCACTCTGTAGATCAGACTGGGCTCAAAATCTCAGAGTTCTTAGAGCTCAGAGAGATCCACATGCATCTGTCTCCTGAATGCTGGAATTAAAGGTGTGTGCCACCAATTGCTAATGGGTTGCTGCACGAAGTCTCTTCCCCAGCACCTTTCTCCCCAGGCCTGTACACTGAGCTCCCCTGTCCTTGCGGTTGTCCCAGCTCAGCATCCTCCTCACCATGCTCTGTTTTCCCACTGCCCCCCACCCTGCAGCTACCAGGTTCTCTTGAGTCTTCCTTCTTCATATCTTTTGCCCACTTCTTTCCCATCCCTCCTGCCTTATTAGCACTCTCTTTTAAGTCACTCCTTAGGAACATTGGGTAGCTTCTTGGCCAGTTCTTTTTACTTCAAGTCTTATATGCTGTCATTAAAGTGACCTCCCAAAGAACACTTTGCGACATGTTGTTCTTCCTCTCAAAATGTTTGATGGCAGAGAGGTCACATTCAAACCACAGTGGCATACCACTTCATTCCCTTTCAGGTAGCTGTCTTTATATAATGTGTGTGTGTGTGTGTGTGTGTGTGTGTGTGTGTGCATGTGCGTTGGAGGGGGGGACTGACAAATGGCTCTGTGGCTGAGACCACTGGCCACACTTTCAAAGGTCCCAGGTTTGATTCCCAGGACCCACATGGTGGCTCATAACCATCTGTAACTCTAGTTTTCCAGAGGATCAAACTCCCTCCTCTTGCTTTTGCAGATACCGGATGTGCATGTAGTACACAGACATACATGCAGGCAAGAGACCTCTATGCTATACACACACACACACACACACACACACACACACACACACACACACACACAGGTGTTTTGTGGGTTGTGGAAACAAAGTCCTGTGTATTGCTGGTAAGAATATGGACTGGAATGTGGAATGTGAACCCAGCGATCTAGATTAAATCTTTTAAATCATGGAAAACAATTTGGCAGTTTATCAAGAAGTGCACATTGAATTATCATATGACCTAGCAGCTTCACTCATTCGGAAGAACCGAAGGAAGCCTCAGGCACTCACACGGCAATGTTCATGGCAGCATTGTTTACATCAGCCAGGAGGTAGAAGGAACCCAAATACCCATGTAGAGATGGGAGGATAAACAGTTTGCTATGCATATTGAGTTGGATCACAGTTGTGGAAGGAACTGAGATATTAACACATGCTATAGTATGGATGAACCTGGAGCAAGTTTGCCTGAGTGAAAGAATCCAGATATTAACTATTTAATACTTAGACTTGGAATAGACAAATTATAAATGATAGAAAGAGGAGTGGGTCTGGGGTATGGTGGGTTATTGCTAATGGCACCATAGGTTCTGTCTGTGCTGACAGAAAAGTTCTGAACATGGATAGTTAGTGGTTGTAATGGTTTCAACATTGAAGATGTCTTCATTATCACTGAATTATGTACTTAAATTATTCAAATGGTAACATTTGTGAGATATATATATATCACATATATATATATATACCACCTCCGCAAGTCCTCCCAATGTGTAACCTTAAAATTAACCTTGTTCTTCTGACCTCTTAGTGTTTGGACCTTGCCTTAAAGAGCACACTTACCCTGCTGTGCAATTACTTGTCTGCACCTGTGTATTCAAGATTGCTGACTACTTCAGTCTTCCACACAGTAGATGTTCTTTAAATGTTCACTGAATGGACATGAATCCAGCCCTCCCATTTCATCATTGGAGAATTTTGAACCCAGGGAGGTCACAAGGTGGCAGAGTCAAGAATAATGTCAGGATTGTCTATTTTCTATCTCACACACCCCCAAAATTCCTTCCACATTAGCAAACTGATACTTTGTATCGTAACGAAATTTAGTCTTTATTAATATTGATAATTCTGAGGCTAGAAAGGTGACTCAGCAGTTAAGAATATTTGCTGCTCTCGCCAAGGACCTGGATTTAGGTCCTAGCACCCATGTGACAGCTCGCAACTTTTTGAAACTCCAGTTCTAGGGGATCCAATACCCTCTTATGGCCTCTCTGAGCACCAGGCATGCATGCAATGCAAAGGCAAACATGCAAGCAAAACATACATGTAAAAATTTTAAATAGTAAGTCAGCATTGTGCTACTGACCTGATCCCAGGCTCTAATTCTTTCCTTCAGGTGAGAATCAGGTTTTGTTTGAAATCTAATACAGAGGAAGATACTGATGTATTTTTGTATTCTCGTTTCAGCTTCATGTTTCCTGTTGCAGGTGGAATGAGACCCCCTCAAGGTATGTGAGAGCTAACATTTCTCTGTCAGTCCTGGAATGGAACCTAGGGTCTCTCACACTCTAGGCAAGCACTCTGCTCCTAAGCCACATCCTAAGCCCCAAGCCTAAGCTATTTTTCACTGTTTCTGAACTTAGAAACTAAATGGCTAAGAAGAAGATAAGTTATATTGCTGCCCAATGAAGTAAAATTATCCTATAGTCCTAACTCTGTATGACACCTTCTCTTAAAATTTCTTTTAAAAGCAAAGGCACACAAGCTTTCAGTTTCTTGTGAATCTGAAGAAAAATCACCTATTGATAATAAAAAGCTGCATTTGCCTTCAGCCGGGCAGTGGTGGCGCACACCTTTAATCCCAGCACTTGGGAGGCAGAGGCAGGTGGATCTTTGTGAGTTCGAGGCCAGCCTGGTCTACAAGAGCTAGTTCCAGCGCAGGCTCCAAAGCCACAGAGAAACCCTGTTTCGAAAAAAAAAAATTCTTTTAAAAAAGTTTAGCTGGGCAGTGATGGCACACGCCTTTAATCCCAGTACTTGGGAGGCAGAGGCAGGTGGATCTCTGTGAGTTTGAGGCTAGCCTGGTCTACAAGAGCTAGTTCCAAGACAGCTAGGGCTGTTACACAAAGAAACCCCATCTTGAAAAACAAAAAACAAAGCAAAAAAGTTTAATTTGGGGAGTGAAGGAATCACTCTTAGTGTTTCCCAAACTTACTCATCCATTATGTCAGTAGATTGCTATTTAACCTCAGAGATGAAGGGAAACTTTTCAGGGCACGGACAGTAAGAACAAGCAGTGACACTGAGACAAGCTGTCATTCTCTCATCTTCCTGTTTGGTCTTCTGCCTTCTTTGTGCTAGAGGGCAGGAGCTGTTATCTCATGCTCCCCAGTGTCTCCAGCACCCTGCCTGAGTGTTATGGTAGATTCCATGTGATGTTTGTTGAATGAATAAACAAACCTCTTTAATATCTCGTGCATGCTTTTTCCATATGTAGTGGTATTATATCTTATTATAATGATGCTCATAAAAGAGATTTGATATTCCGATTTAAAAGTCTTTAAGTCTCAAACTAGTGTAATATACACCTTTAATCCCATGATTTGGGAAGAAGAGGTAAGCCAGTCTCTTAAATTTGAGGCTAGTCTACAAATTGAGTTCAAGGCCAGCTAGGGCTACATAGTGAGACTGTCTCAAGAAAGAAAAGTATTTATGTCTCAGCCAACTATGGGGGCATATGCTTTTAATTGTAGCATTTGGGAGACTGAGGCAGTGCTGTGAGTTTGAGTCAACCTGGACTGTATAGCAAGATGCTATCTCAATAAAAAATAAAAAGATTTGAGTCTCAGTTTTATCCCTGGAAATATCTGTTCAGTGCCCCCCATCTGTTGGTTGTAGAACTGGAGCCCACCGGTATCAGTTCTAGCCTTGAGCGCAACTGGATTTAGGGGATAAAATTTTGACCCATTCTGCTATAGACAAAAATTGAGGGAAGAGTTTACCTACACTTGTCTTGCCTTTTTCTGCTCCCTTCTGCAGCTCCACCATCTTCCCCTCTACTCCCCTCAGCCTCCAGCTGCCTTTGAAAAGTGGCCCCTCTCACACTCACTGGGGAAACAGAAACTCCTAGGTCACCAGGAGATAAAAGATAAAGGGTGCTCAGAGCAGTGGGAATTAGCTCACTGACTTTGTTTCCATCGGTGGAAGAGGTGGAGTTGCAGGCCAATTTTCCAAGGGTCAGTTGTATTCTTTTCATTGTGTATATGAGTATGTGTTTCTCTGCTTGGGTGTCCCAGATTTACATCAAATAGTTTAAGGTATTTTGTCCTATAAAGTTGTGTTTACTGTGTGGTTCATTGCTTTGGTTTTTTTTTTTTTTTTTTTTTACTATTTGAGGTAAAAAATCCACACACTGAACAAGAAAAAGATCCCAAGGACTGCCTGATAGTTCTTAATTCTAGAACTGGGATTTTTTAAAAGACAGTTATCGTGTGTGTGTGTGTGTGTGTGTGTGTGTGTCACACACACAAGTGTATATGAGTGTACCAATTGTGTGTTGGAGCCCATGAAACTCAGAATTGTCAGATCCCGGTGGTCATGTGCTACCAAGTGGGGTGCTGGGAATAGAACCCAGGTCCTCTGTCAAGAGCAGCAAATGCTCTTAATTGCTGAGCCATCCCCTCCAGTCCCTGAAATTTGGAATTGTTTTAGAGGAGTGTTTTGTTGTTGTTTTAGTAATTTAAAAAAACAAAACCTCATATAGTGTGTGTCTGTGTCTGAGAGCCACAGTGAGTGCAGGCTGAGGCTGGTGGATAGCTCGTGGGAGTCGGTTCTCTCCCTCTACTGTGAAGGTTCTGGGAATTGAGCTTAGACTATCAGGTTTGGGCAAGCATCTTTACCCACTGAGCCACCTCACCAGCTCTTGTTTTCTTTGGAGACAGCATTTCATGTGGCCTAGGCTGGTCTGGAACTCATTGTGTAGTTGAGAATAACCTTGAACTCCTGATCCTACTGTCTCCTTTTCCGTGTGCTGAGATCACAGTCATGTACCACCTAGTTTGGCATGAGAAGTTTTAAAAGTATTTTAGAGTGGACTTTTGAACATTTGAAGACTTGAAGCACAGATGATTTCTAAAAACATATACAAGAAAATAACAGCAGTATTACCCACAATGCCATATGTACTTGATCAAGGAGAGAAAACTTAATTTTCACTTTGTTTACTTTTATCCTTAAATGTTATACCAATACCTAAATCACCCATTCAAAACTGAAATGATCGTTAGGCCCTAAAGATAAGAGGGAAAACTGTGACTGTGTTGAGCCTGTTCTGGTTATCCAGGACACTGCTCAGTCATTGCCTTCAGTGTCCTTTGAGATTCTCTTTTTCAGTTGTCTATGATGCTCGGCTCCCGTCCTTCCTTCGGGTCCTTGAGCATGTGGTTCAGAAGAACAACCACTGCATTTTCTTGCTCTTGTCTCCCATTACTATGCTTGCTTTCTTGCCCCATCTCTTACTATCACCTGATTTATAGAGCTTTGTTTTTGTTTTTATTATTTGTTGTCTCCAATTACAGCATGATTTCCATAGCAGGAAGCTCTCGTTTTATTCATTGCTGTGTTCTTAGGATGATGCCTACCATAGACCCTCAAGAATGAGGACAAACAACTAAATGAGTAGTATACCTCCACTAGCTGTCATCCGTCAAGTGTAGGCAGTAAGAAATATAGAATGCAAATGATAAAACAAGACAGATACGGTGCACTGTTCTTTTCCTTTGCTGCTTAGTATACGTTTATTTTTTGAAATAGCATCTGACTGTGTATTTTGGCCTCTGAATGTGTAATCCTCCTGCCCTAGTCTACCCAGTGCTGGACTACAGGTAGTGTCCACCTTGACAGTTTTGTCCTTCTTCAAGTTAAATATTAGTTGTTTTTTGTTGTTGTTTGTTTTTAAAGAAAAGTAAAAAGTGGGTGAGGCATGATGGCACATACTCTTAATTCCAGTCCCCAGCCTGTCTATCCAGGAAGACTGTCTCAAAACAACCCAGAAAGCAAAGCTTCGCGTCATTTGCATTGTCCACACAACCACGTGTTTACATTGTTCCTCTGATGTTAAGTAAGCTAGTGATTTTGTATTGGGCTGCATTTATGACTATCCTCAGATCAGCTGCATGCAGCCCACAGGTTGGACATGCCTGCTAGAATCAATGAGATTGCAGGGTGCGGTAAAATGCAAAGTTGGAGTGTAGTTTGTGCTCAAGCTGTGTTCATATTCACTGTCATGTGCAAGGCATGTGGAACTGCTCCTTGCGTATGGTAGACATTTACTGATTACTAAACCCCAAAGGCTGTACCTTTGTTCTTCTCTGCTCTCGGGAATGTTTCACTGGGGAAGCCTAGGAGATGCTAGTGTACATTGTACTTTCCCCATGGCTTTCCTATGTCACATATGCTTTTTTGAGTAAATGTTCACGTAAAGAAAGGGAAGAAGAATAGCATTTCTTTGACATAATAAACAGTAAATGGTTTTGCAGATGAGAAGTGAAGTTGCAGAACAAAGTTAAGAAAAACCAGGAATGCTGCAATGCTCGTGCTCAAGAAGATTTAGAGGCCAGTCTGGCTATACACTGAGTTCTAAAGAGAGAGAGAGTCCCAGAGGCAGACATAAAGACATTCAGACAGAGCAGAGTGAGCAAACACTCAGTGTACCATGGGTAGTATGTAGCCCATTCGTTTGACTTCCAGAGCTAATGGTCTTCGGTGTTATCATACACTGTTATATAACAGATGACCCCAAAACTTTGCAAAATCACCATTTTGTTATTTTGCAACATGTCTATGAGTCAGGAATCTCAGAGCAGCTTTGCTAGGTGGCTCTGGCTCAGAGCATCCTGTGAGCTGCAGTAAATTCATCAGGCAGAACTGCAGTTATCTGAAGGTTTTAGGAACTGGAAAGATCTGCTTCCAAGGTGGCTCACTCAAGGTAGCAGACTCATGCTGCCTCTTTGGAGGGGACCCAGATCTCCACATGGATTCCCCAAAGAACAGCTTGAGTGTTCCTATAATGCAGCAGTGGTTTCCCCGCAGGAAGCTAGAGACTAGCCTTGGGAGCCAAGGTGCAGTGGCACACACCTGTGATTACAGCTTTTGGAGATAGAGGCTGGAGGATCAGGCTAGCCTTTCAGTCATACCAGATCTTGTCCCAAAGGAGCTAGGCTGAGCAGTTAGTTACATGTTGTCATCACTACAGAATCCTATTAGGTAATATGAGCGCAACATGGGAAGAAATGATACAAGCTTATGAATACCAGAGGGCAGGAATCACTGGGGCTCATGGTGAAGACTGAGTACCATATTTAAGCCAAGTCACTCATTTTATATCCACATTCAAGTTCTGCAGAACCAGTATTATTACTTTCACTTAAGACAGACCCTCTAATACAGTTCCCCATGTTGTGATGACCCAACCATAAAATTATTTTTGTTGCTACTTCATAACTGTAATTTCGTTACTGTTATGACTCATAATGTAAATATTTGTGTTTTCTGTTGGTCTTAGGTAACCTCTGTGAAAGGGTAGTTCCAGCCCCCCACAAAGGAGTCACAACCTTTAGGTTGAGAGCTACTGGCTTAACAGATGAAATTCTATAGCTTGCCAAAGATCACATAGCTAAATATATGATGGAATTCTTAGTTAGGCCTGTCTCATCAGGACCTTGTGCATTTTCCATTGTACTGTGCAGCTTTTCAATTAGCAAGTCTCTGGGTGATGTCGTTTCAAGGAAATAAACCGTAGGTCACGACTTTAATAAAGCCTTGGTATTTTCCAGCAGGCCTGATGCCAATGCAGCAGCAAGGATTTCCTATGGTCTCTGTCATGCAGCCCAATATGCAAGGCATGATGGGAATGAATTACAGCTCTCAAATGTCCCAAGGACCCATTGCAATGCAGGTACTTGCTTCTTGGTTGTGTATAAAGTTTTTGTTTGTTGTTGGACATCTGCTTGACAAGAGCTATGGCTTTAAGAGCTTGGTTATGTTTAGAAATGTTTACATTTTAATGGAGTTTTTATCTATCTATCTATCTAGTTTTCAAGACAGGATCTCTATGTAGCCCTGACTGTCCTGTGACTCTGTACACCAGGCTAGCCTCAAACTCACAGAGATCCACCTGCCTCTGCCTCCCAAGTGCTGGGATTAAAGGCGTGCGCCACCACTGCCCAGCGTTATAGAGTTTTGTTATATCTGGGTTCAGGGGGTCCACTTTGCCTTGGGCTCCCTAGTAGGTGAAATTGTAGGTGTATGCCACAGTGTGGTTCAGACTCAAAGACTCACACATGCAGGTGACTGTCTCAGTTACTTTTCTATTGCTGTGATAAAACTGATGAAGGCAACTTATAAAAGAAAGAATTTGTTAGGGGCTTACAGCTTCAGAGGGTGAGTCCATGGCCATCATGGTGGGAAGTGGACAACAGGTAGACATGGCCCTGGAGCAGTCACTGACAGGTCACATCCTTATCCACAAATCAGAGGCAAAGAAAAAGAGCTAACTGTCTTGAAGAACAAAAGCCCATCCATCCCTATGACACACCTTCCTCCAACAAGACCATGCTTCCTAATCCTTCCCAAATAGTTCCACCAACTGGGGACTTAAGCATTCAATATATGAGTCTATGGGGGTCATTTTCATTCATACTACCACGGTAACCATATAGAATAAATATTAGTTATTGGAATTAGTAGAATAAACAATGGAGCTATGTGTTCTTTCTTTCTGGAGCTATATTTTTATGATCTAAGAAATAAAAGCTGAAGTGGAAAAATCTCAGTAGGGATCTAGTCACATCATAGAAAAAAAAACAGAAGACCAGATCAGGAAATTGATAATTAAGGGTCACCAGAATGGCTCAGTAGATAAAGGTGCTTGCTGCTGAAGTTTGACCTTTAGAGTTCATATAAAGATGAAAAGAGAGAACTAACTCCACAAAGTTAGCCTCTAACCTCCTCATAAACATTGTGGTACATGCATGGATGCGCTCGCGCACACACACACATACACAGGTTGGGGATAATAAAATAAAGTTAAAGAACTTGACAAGAGAATTGAAAATACTGTAAGGCCAGCTTAATGTTGATCTTTGGAATCCTATCAAACAGGAAGAAAAGTGAGAGGAGAGAGGCCTTGAGGAAGGTGTCAGATAGTAGGAGTGATGAGATTAACGGAATTGGGGGGTACTAAGAAGAAAGTGACTAGTGTAGATGAGCTGAAAGGGTGGGAGGGGGATGCCAAGTGTCGGGATGCTTAAAATAAAACAGTTTAGGGAGGAATGCTGACTTTTGCTGATGGGCTAATGATGGGACAGTAGAGTGGGAAGGATAACTGGGAGCCTGGGTATGGTTGCCGTGCTGTGGTGAGGAAGTCAAAAACCAGAGATTTGGAAGGCACAGCACTGGTGAGTCATCCGTGGAACTGTTGCCTTTGCCTACACTTTAAGTCTTCTGTTGGAAACTAAAGGCTGGCCTGTGGAAGGGGAGGGGAGAAAAGAGGAGGAAGAGGGAGAAGAGGGAGCCTGGGTTTTAGCATCCTGAGTTTAGCCTAAACAACAAAGCTAGACCCCAGGCTCAATAAAGAAACAGACCAGAAGAAATTAGGGTTGGTAGATCGTGTGGACAGGTGAGTGGTGAATGGGGAGTTTGTTACCAAAACCAAGAAACTATATTCATGTTTTTTAGAGAAAAGGAAATGTTTTAAAGGAACAAGTCCTCTCCACTACCAAGATAGTGGAAGTGGTGGTTTCCAGTGGGCTTCAGGAACATCCATGGTTCAGATGGGAGCTATCAGGAGAAACTTCTGCTCAGGGAAAATTGCTGTTATTGTTATTCTATATTTAATGTTAGAGTTTGTGAGGAGGTATTGTGCTGAGGGATACTTATTTCTGCATGCTTCAGCTAAGTTTATATTATTGTATTGGTATACCATTTGCTATTGATTAGATCTATGTTATTTTTTTTTGTAAAAGTTTAGGTGGGGTTTTGTTTGTTTGTTTGTTTTGTTTTGTTTTTTCGAGACAGGGTTTCTTTGTGGCTTTGGAGCCTGTCCTGGAACTAGCTCTTGTAGACCAGGTTGGTCTCGAACTCACAGAGATCCGCCTGCCTCTGCCTCCCGAGTGCTGGGATTAAAGGCATGCGCCACCACCGCCCAGCAAATTTAGGTTATTACAACTTGATATGAATATCAAAATATTTATCTTTTGTTAGGTTTTATTTATTTTGTGTGTATAAATGTTTTGCTTGCATATATATATACATATACATATATATATACATATATATATGCATATGCATGTGTGTGTCTGGAGCCAGCCACAGTGAGAAAAGTCCATCCATTCCCTAGAACTGGAGTTACAGGTGGTTCGAGAATCAAACCCCAGTCCTCTGTAAGAGCAAGTGGCCTTAACTGCTGAGCCATCTCTCTACCTCCAAATTTTTATTGTCTTATAAATACTGGGAATCAAGTTCAGTTTTACATGTGAAATGACTGCCATATGGCAGGGTCTTCACTGATGCTGGGAAAACAAAGATATATACATATGTTATGAAACCTTTCCTCAAAGCATGTGACCTATTGAGCACAGTGGCATGTAACCCTGTGCTACCATGAAGCCTGAAGGAGTTTATACCAATGGTGTCCTCTGACACTAGCAGAAATATTCAGCCTATGTTTTTTTTTAATCTTCCACTAGAATGTATCAAAATACTCTACAATAATTTTGGAAGGTTTTTAATAATTAAAAAGAAAACCCATATATCAACCCATATATCATATTTAATCTGTTGCTTGTTGTTTCTTCTAGGCAGGCATACCGATGGGACCAATGCCAGCAGCAGGCATGCCTTTCCTGGGGCAGCCACCATTCCTGGGCATGCGTCCTCCAGGCCCACAGTACACTCCAGACATGCAGAAGCAGTTTGCTGAAGAGCAACAGTAAGGACTCCCAGGATCCAGGGAGAACCGGGTTGCGCAGCTGCAGCTGTTCTGTAGATTACCAAATGTTCTGTAATTTGAAGCTGAATGAGATACATTGTCTTTAGCACACTTTAAAAACACAGAATAAAGAGGGATCTGAAATGAAGTGGTTTTCTGCACAGGTTAGAAAGTTACCAACAAACTTGGTTGTCTGGCAGGTCCCTGCTCCTCCAAGCACGGCTCATGTTCCTGGAGACTCTGCCTTCTTTCCCAATGAAATTCCATGTTTGTTTGATTGGTTTTTGTCTTTTTTGTTGTTTTGATTTCTGAAATCAGAGTAACAAAAAAGGCCTAGGGTGGTCTTGATTTGCAGTCTTGGTGTCCAGGCTTCCCAAATACTGGAATTATAGGTTTTTGCTTCTCTACACCCAGCTTCCTAAATTGGTTGTTGTTGCTGCTGCTGTTTGATGGTACAGCATTAGCTGCTAGGCAAATGATGTACCACAGAGCCACCTTCAGCCTGTATTTTGCTTTCTTATATGCAGAACAAAGTGTGCTTTTATGTTCATCTGTCTCCCTGGTATTCGTTACTGCTCAGTGCACCAAGATTGTTTCCTCTACTGCCGGAAGTCTAGGGGTGGAGAAAAGGGTTTATGTTCTCTGCCAATTAAAAAATTAAAAGCAGGAAAGAAATAATACTGGAGATCTGCGGAGTCCCAACAGAGCCATCATATGGTACTTTGGGAGTTGGGGTCCCCTCTTGGGGCTCTTTGTATCATTGACGATGCAATTTAAGAATGAACACAAAGGGAATTTTAAGGACAAAGAACAGATTTAAACAGAAGCTAATGGACAGTTTATTAGAGTTTGAAAGGAAAACTCCAGCACAGCAAGCGGTAACTCTCCCAGGTGCCCGAAGAGGGAGGGTGGAAAGGGTACGATGGTGTGGAGGTCAGCCACATGGTGACAGGCAGCCACATGGCAGGGCAAAGGGACCTTAGAAACGGACAGAGTGAGGAAACCCAAAGCATTAGAAGTTTAAGAGCACACTTAGCCTCTGGTCAATATCCAGAAGGAAAAAAAAAAAAACAGAAAGAAGAAAAAGAAATAATTACACTTTTCAGAGTCAGATTTCAGAAAGGTGGACACCTCACAGGAACTGCCCCAGTGGGAGGGAGTTCTAGGAAGGAAAGGTGCATGTTATTTTTTGTAATTGATAATTTGAAAAATATTTTAAAATCAAATATAATTACACTATCCCCTTCTCTTTTCTCCCTTGAAGTCCTCCTATATATCCCTCCCCTTGCTCTCTCTCAAATGTGTGGCCTCTCAAGTACAACCTACTTAGCCCATATAATTTTACTTATACGAATATAATTTCAGGGCTGACCACTTGGTTTTGAATAACCAACTGAGGGGTTCTTTCCTAAGGTGAACCTGCCGTCCTGGGGTGGTCCCCTAGCCAAGTCCTTTGCCTTGCCAGGTTGGGTTAATCCTTAAGGGAGGAGACAAGGGCATGTTTCCACCTAGAGGTGGATTTCTCTCTTTACACTTGGAGCTATCTCAATAGTAGCATGATGTCTGGCAAGCATAGATCCCAGGTTTCATACTCAACTCCACCACCAGTACCTACCACCAAAAAAGGAAAAAAAAAAAAAGAATAATTTCTTTGCCTTGCAAATTAGATAAGAAATAAAAAGATATATGTAAACTAAGTGAATCATTCTGTAGATTTATTTAAAATATTTTAGAGCTAGTATACAGGAGAAACAGATTGTCATAAGAAAATTACATATAATCAAGAGTGGAGATTACAATTCTAGAAGTGCAAGTTGGTATTGCTGAAGCTGATAGTAAAATCTGAATGTAGCCATTACTACTTGACTGAATGTTGATGCGATTGTTTTCTCTTCAGAAAACGATTTGAACAGCAACAAAAACTCTTAGAGGAAGAAAGGAAAAGACGTCAGTTTGAAGAGCAAAAACAGAAGCTCAGACTTTTGAGTAGCGTGAAACCCAAGGTGATGTATGCACCTCCCACCTCCAGTACGCGTGCATGCCCTGTGCATGCCTAAGTCCTAAAGGGAAGGGCTTTCTTTTCTGTACTACTGTTGGGGAAAACAGGTATCAGTCACTGTCTTTCTCAAGAAAGAGAGAAATCTCTCTCTCTTTCTTTCTCTTTTTTTTTTAGCCACATGACAATGTTTCTTTTTCTTGGGAAGCATTGATCATAGATGGGAGAGTAGGAAATGAATTTGTCAGGTTTCTCATAGAACATTTAGTATCTTATAGCCCTGTTCCATAGTATTTGAGAATGAACCTTTTAAAGTTTTTATATTCTGTAGAATGTCTTCTTATGCCTTTATTTTATATACTTATTGATGTCTTTCTAACTTGAAAAATTATCAGAAGTATATAGTAAGAATCTTGGAACTAAAGCCATTCCTGTATTCTTGTACTTGAGAGTCAAAAGCAGGAGGATGACCATGAGTTTGAGGCCAGTCTGGGCTACACAGTGAACTCTAAAACCTCATCTCAAAAACAAAAAAGGCGAAAAGGACATTAGAAATAGGTCTGTGTGTTAGTTTGAAAGGGGAAGATGGTGGGAGACGAGGGAAGAACTAAGCACAGGCTTCCTGTCTTGCAGACCGGAGAGAAGAACAGAGACCACGCTTTGGAAGCCATAAAAGGGAACTTAGATGGATTTTCCAGAGATGCTAAGATGCACCCCACTCCAGCATCACACCCCAAGAAACCAGGTAGTTTTCACTGTAAGAAACATGAAAATATTCTTTCCTTGGAAGTTGGTTGATCATCTCCCCATGTTCCTCTGTGAGTGAAGGTCAGTGCTGAATTTTTTCCTTCAAGCTGAATCAGATTCGAACATTTTAAAGCATAAGGGATCTGACCCAGTTAACAGCTAAGCTTGAGGTTCAAATCCTTAGTCCTCCACTTAAACATCACTTTAATAACTTCCCAGGAAATTTGTACAGCGAATATACTGATGTTAAGAACGTCTTTTGTGCCAGGCATGATGGTGCTCACCTTTAATCCCAGCATTTGTGAGGGAGAAGTAGGAGAATCTCTGAATCTGAGGCCAGCCTGGTCTGCTGGGAGAGATCCTGACTAAAAAAGAAAGAAAAAAGAAAGTCTGTGGACTCAAAGAAATGTAGTGAATTTACTAATCCATCTTCATTATTATGAAATGTGTTCTCTTGTGAGCTTGGTCAGATTTCATTGTTTATGTGACAAGATTTAGAAATTCTCAAAACACCTATTTTAAAAAGTCATGGCTATACTATCCCTCAGGGAAGTTCAGTTTCTTCAGTAAGCTTCTTTGTAGTTTTTAATCATGAGGTAATCAAATCAAATTGCCTTTTAGAAAAAGAAGCAGGGTAAAGAGATTTTTGTTATCATTTTGAACACTTAGCAGTCAGTTGAAATTGTCCGCAGAATGTTTTCTTGTCTCTTTGAAATTAAATATTTTGACATTTTGTTATCAGCTCCTTTCAATAATATATCATTAATAGGCCATTTTCATAAATCATTCAAATCAAAAGGTACTAACTATATTCTTCTAGAAAATATATTAATAATTTTTATTTTAAATCCTTGTGTTTAGTATCTCTTATAAGTTAATATCAGGAGAAAGCAATACTGATGCTGTTATCAATTCAGTTTTTTTAAGTATTTATTTTTATTTGTGTGTGTGTGTGTGTGTGTGTGTGTGTGTGTGTGTGTGTTAGTGCCCACCAAGGCCCTCAGATCCCCTGACCTGGAGTTACAGGCTATTGTGAAACTGATATGGGTGCCAAGAACTGCACTTGGGTCCTCTGGAAGAGTGATAAGTGCTTTTAAACACTGAGCCATCTCTTCAGCCTGTTACAAATTCTTGATTGTCTGGCTCAGCTTTGACTCTATCCTGTTCATTTTACTGATTAGATAATGTGCCTTGATTCCTATTACCAAAATCAAGTCCAAATTAAAGTATACACTAAAATTGGGAGGAGAATAGAAACTATCAACCATTTGAGATAGGGAGAAGTATATCTAAACCTGAAAATTATCAGCCATACAAGCTAGTGATGAAGTGATCCAGGCAGTGTGGTGGTACATCCCTGTAATCTTAGCACCCAGAGGCTAACATAAGGGAGTTGTGAGTTTGAGGCTAGCCTAGAGTACATACATAGCAAGTTCTAGGCCAACTCAAGCTACATAACTGAGCCTGTCAGCATATAAACATTGAAAGTTAAGATTAAAACTGTATCTGGCACCAAACTTAGAAAAATCAGAGAGCAGTGGCCGTTGTTAGGTCTGACATTGTGTTCACACCAAGTTCCCTTGTCAGCACAGATCTGTGGGTAACAGTTAGCAGCAAGGGAGACATGTTAAGTAATCAATTGTGTTGTTCAGATGCTGTTCATATTTATGTATTTGTTTGTTTGTTTAGTAAGATTGTCTAGGCCAAGTGGTGTATGCCTTTAAACCCAGCACTTGGGAGGCAAAGGCAGGCGAATCTCTGAGTTTGAGGCCAGCCTGGTCTACAGAGCGAGTTCCAGGACAGCCAGGGCTTAGTTGAGAGACTCTGTCTCATAAAACAAACAAAGAGACAAACAAAAGAAGTATTATCAGACCGACCTCTTGGATTTCAGAAGAGAGATCAGTTTGATACATATTTAGTACTACCCAATAAATGAAAGAAGGAAATTTGAGTTAATTTTGGTTTTTTGCCAAGTATAAAATAGCTCTAGAACTTATTTTTAGAACAAAACAGACATCAAAGTGTTCCATTAGCACTGTGGTTCCATTGACTGTTGTTTCTTCCTCCTTTCCACTGTTCCTGTTTCAGTATGTTCTGAGGGTTGTGTTACATCTGGATTTCTTTCTCATTAGTTTTCATTCCTGTGTGTTTCATTGCCATTTTCCATTTTGCAGATTATCCCACATCATCTCATTCTACCAAAACTGTCTCCCCATCACCTGCCCTTCTTGACGAAGACGAATTCAGTGACTTTATGCAGGGGCCTGTTGAGGTTTCTGCTTGTGGGCCCTCTCCCATGGCCCGGCCCTTTCAGTCTTTCCTTCCCACCACCCCACTCGGCCAGGTGCACACACAGAAGGCTGGAGCACAGCCTCTCCCTCCAGGTCAGGTTCCAGTGTCTTTTGCCTTACATGGTGGCCCTGGGCAAATTCCTTGTTTCTCTACTGCTTCAGCTTCACCCAGTGTGCAGAAAGCAGGTAACTCCGGTGTTATTATCCAAGTATCATATTTATTCTAGGATAATTTATTTCTCTTACATATGTAGAATTATACAGTGCTGTTGGCAAAGAAATGCATATATGAGTTGTGAGAACGATCAACAGCCACCAACGCAAGGCTAGATTAAGTTTTTACATCTTCTTTTGCCAGAAAAGTGATTTGAAACCTTTTGCTGCTGTTACAAACAGGTGAAACCAGTGCAAACATTAACAGCAAACTGATCTCCTAAGATTATGCTTTTGTTTGGGGAAAAAAATCACTGATAACATGTTATAATAATGCCTTAGGGAGAACTCGGTTAAAAAGTAATCATTCAGGACCAATGAATGAGGTGGCTCACTGGGTAAAGTGCTGGCTACCAAGTCTGATGACCTGAGTTTATCCCCAGAGCTCACACTCTGGAAGGAGAGAAGGCACCAACAAACGCACACAAAAAGCAGTAAATGTAAAGTAATCCTTCTCAAGTGTGATCTCTCTAGCCAGCTATGATATACACATCTGTAATCCATTCCTTGAGATATAGAGGCAGAAATATCAGGAGTTCAAGGTCATTTGCTACATAGTTCAAGGCAGTCTGGGCTACATGAGACTTTGT
Organism: Dicrostonyx torquatus; assembly: GCA_028555095.1. Taxonomy (NCBI): domain Eukaryota; kingdom Metazoa; phylum Chordata; class Mammalia; order Rodentia; family Cricetidae; genus Dicrostonyx; species Dicrostonyx torquatus. The sequence continues at coordinate 12,647,427 of JAQHUG010000027.1, read as the reverse complement.
TTCAAAAAGAAAGAAAGAAAGAGAGAGAGAGAGAGAGAGAGAGAGAGAGAGAGAGAGAGAGAGAGAGAGAGAAAGGAAAAGAGAAATAGACTCCATCTAAAATGGACATGGTGACCCATGTCTGTAATCCCAGCACCTGGCAGATAGAGGCTGCAGGACCTGCTCAGGCTTGAGGCCAGCCTGCTACAGTGACATGTTTTGTCCTTGGACAAGTCAAGTCTTTACACATTTCTTTACTTCCATTTTTATCATTTGTGAAATTATGGGGTAGGCACAGTCTATCTCAAGACAGACTGTGCTGGGAAAGGTCTTGGGAAACCTTGACTTAATTGTCATTTGACAGATGTGGAAACAGGCCAGACAGGGGTCTCCCACTAGTTAGAAAAAGTGTCTGTGTCTGATAACATGTACTGTGGCATGCAATCCCTGAGAACCAGAGTAGGGTAATTATTTTAAGTCTCCAAAAACATCTGAAGCCTCTCAAACCCTACACTAATGGGTACAATTGAATTTTTATGAAATTCCATGCTCTGTGGGAGTTCTTCCCCTGAGGGTGGGAGGGATGATGAGAAAATTGGAATATGGAAGTAATATACACGTAACCCTTCATGCTGTTTGTTTAGGCCCTTCTTTGGAAGAGAAGCTCCTAGTTTCTTGTGATATAAGTACATCTGGGCAGGAACAAATTAAATTAAACACTCCTGAAGTTGGGCACAAAGCCGTAGTCCCAGGTTCCAGTAAGAGCAGTCCCGATTTAATGGCCCGTAATGGGGGTGCTGTAGATGGATGTGTAAGTGGTCCCACCACTGCAGAGGCAGAAAAGACTTCAGACCAAACCCTGTCCAATGGAGAGAGTGGTGAGCTCCTGCTACGTTCTACACAAATTTTGTTTAACCAACTACTGCTCCGCTGCTAACACTTTCAGCATTAATCTTAAAATGGATTCTGCTTGGTTGTGCTAATTCAGATTTTGCTTACAAAATATTTATGCAATCCTTTCTCCAATTAACCCCTAAGATTTTGCTCTGAATTCTTTGAACGCACTGAATTACTTCTTTTCGAATGGTTTTGATAACCCTGTTCATAATCAGAGCCTCCTGGTCTAAATTCCCTCTCATTCTACAACAGCTCCCTTTGATTCCTCTTGCGCTTTCTGGTTTTCCATAAAAAACCAGAAAGTTTAGCTGTAACTGGAAAAGTCACCAATGAAAATGCAATTTTTCTCTCTGAACTAAACTGTATGTGCAGCTGCCAGAAAGATCCAGATTTGCACACTCAAGGCCCTGGGCTTGAGCCCACAGCACAGGAGAAAGACAAGCAGGTCTTCGGGCTACAGTTGAACACTCACTCAGCACCTATATGGCCCTAGATCCCGTTCCCAAAACACAAACGCTAAATCCAGATTTTTCTTTTTTAAAGATTTATTTATTTATTAACTGTACAGTGGTTTGCCTGCCTGTGGGCCAGAAGAGGGCACCAGATCTCATTACAGATGGTTGTGAGCCACCATGTGGTTGCTGGTAATTGAACTCAGGACCTTTGGAAGAGCAAGCAGTGCTCTTAACCTCTGAGCCATCTCTCCAGCCCTAAATCCAGATTTTAACTGTGGAGATGAATCAAAATGTGGGCAGCCCTAGAGACAGACCCCGGGAGGATATTTTACACATGGAATTTTAAGCCACTGTCTATTGTGTTTTTCCCTTAACCCATCAAACACATTAAATGGTGCATGCCTCCTGTGACTCAGATTATTGATTTGGTGCCTATACTCTCTCTTTATATTTTAATACATAGTTACTATACCAGAGTTGTTGGAAACCAAGCACTTTTATTATATTGGTGACTTTTTTCTAGTGACTCCAACCAGCGCTCCTCTTTGTAAAAGGAAGTGGCCTTTCTCTTCTCCAGAGCATATGTACATTAACCATCCTTACCTTCTAGGTGTGGGTGTGTTTCCCTCTCAGGATACTGCTCAGCCCAGGATGCCTCCTTGGATTTACAATGAGAGTTTGGTTCCAGGTAAAGTAAAGCTTCTCTGCCCAGCATTCCCCTCTGGATATTTTACTTTAAATATTATAGAAGTATTTCTAAATATTTACTGTCATGGTTATAAAATATGCAGAAGGAATTGTTACAGTTTTTTCTGCAGCAGAATAGAAAACTAAATAAAACCTCATGTTTAAAACTGTTTTATAGGCTGGGCATGGTGATACATGCCTTTACTCTCAGCATTTAGGCAGAGGCAAGTGGCTGTCTATGAGTTCCAGGACAGTGAGATCTTGTCTCAAAAAAAAAAAAGAAAAGAAAAAGACTACTTTATTGAGAGTAGCAAGATGACTCTCATGGGGCAAAGGCCAAGCAATTAGAGTTACTGTGTTTTAAATGATGATATTATCAGATATTTATTTCAAAGATTATTAATACCCTATCATGAATCACAGTATTGGGGCTGAAGAGATAGCTCAGTGGTTAAGTGTATAGCTGCTCTTCCAGAAGACCTGGGTTCAAGTCCCAGCACCCACATAATGATTCACAACCACATTCCGGTTCCAGAGCATCAGACACCCTGTTTTGGCCTCTGTAGGCACCAGGTATACATGTAGTGCACAGATCTACATGCAGGCAAAACACCCATACACATAAAAGCTGAGAAATATCTTTTTTAAACAAATCACACTAATATGTTTAATACTTCCTCAATTCATAAGGATTATATTTTTAAATACTTTTTCTGATTGTCCTATAAAACTATATGATATGCAAGATTGGTTAGCATCATTTTCTACATTGGTTTCTTTTTTTATGTGTAGTATCAGTGCTTAGCTGAGGAAATGACTAAGATGGATTGTGTGGTAGTCCTTGGTGGGTACCAGACGATGGTACAAAAGCAACGGTCATTCCAGCAGCAAGTGCCAAGGTTAGCAAGTCATAGCTGCTTGGTTTGCTGCTCAGTGCCTTGCAAGCTGGAGGTAATGTCCACTAGCTCATCAGTGCTCAAGGTTGGTAGAGACAAAAGTTGTTCTACCCTTGAGTAAATCATCCTTTATGTAAGATCTCTAAAGAATTTATTTCTTGGAGAAATTAGTAATGTCTGCTTTTTATTGTAATCATACAATCATAAATCAAAGGCTAGATGATCTCTCAAACCATGGGGGACTCCATCTACCCATTTTGAATCTCTCCCTTTTCCCCTTTCCTCTTTTCAAATCTAGAGTAACTAGATCTTAGTCCATTTTCTGATAGTTTATCTCCTCCCTCATTCTTCATACACAAGCATGCATCCCCATTCCTAGTCAAGTCTGTGGAGGTCAGAGGACAACTTGTGGGAGTCAGTCCTCTCCTTCCACCTTGCAGGTCCCAAGGATTGAACTCAGGTCATCAGCCTTGGCAGCAGGTACCCTTCCCCACTGAGCCAGATGCCAATTAAATTAAAGCAGTTAACTTAAGGTCATTCTTTTGTACCAACGATGGCAACAACAAGTCATTTTCCTGCAATGTGTTTGCATTTGTCTTCTGCTTTTTCTCTTAACAGATGCTTATAAGAAAATTTTAGAGACAACAATGACTCCAACTGGAATAGATACTGCTAAACTTTATCCCATTCTGATGTCATCTGGACTTCCCAGGGAAACGCTCGGGCAGATATGGGCCTTAGCCAATCGGACTACACCCGGCAAGCTTACTAAGGAAGAGCTTTATACTGTTCTCGCCATGGTAGCAGTAACACAGGTAGACTTCACATCTTACGTTAGAACAAGTGTGTTACCAAGTTGAAAGAGCATGAGCCCCATTTTCACTACCACCTTGTAGATAGATCTCTTTGTCCATTAAAATTTAGATCATTTGTGATAAGGTGTTTCAAAAATGTATTGTCCATATAATGCACATCCTAGCAAGTTATCCTTTTGTTTGAAAGTAATTGATGACATCAGTTTCTGCCCTTGTTTAGAATTTCTTAAAGTATACTTAGCCTGGTAACAACTTTTGTTATATTTTGGAATTAGTTTAAGTTAATTGATTTTAGCATAATGGCCAAGCTTACCAGACAGACTATATCACAGTTGATGTGTGTTGGCCATGTCTAAGTATTGACATTGGATTTTTTTTGTTTGTGTGTTTGTTTTTGTTTTTCTTTTTTTGTTGCTTTTTATTTTTTTATTTTATTTTATTGATATTTTTTGAGCTCTACATTTTTCTCTGCTCCCCTCCCTGCCTCTCCCCTCCCCCCTTGTTTTTGTTTTTCAAGACAGGGTCAAGTGCTGGGATGAAAGGCATGCACCACCCCTGCCAGCTAGCAGTGGATTTTTAAGTGAGGAAAGTTTGGATGAAATAAACAGGTCCACATTTATGTTTGCTGTGTGAAAGGATGGCCGTGTATAATTGCATTTTTAGAAGTATAGGTCAGGCCAGGTGGTGGTAGTGCATGCCTTTAATCCCAGCACTCGGGAGGCAGAGGCAGGTGGGTCTCAGTGAGTTCAAGGCCAGCCTGGTCTGTCAAGCGAGTTCCAGGACAGGCTCCAAAGCTACATAGAGAAACCCTGTCTCGAAAAACAAAACAAACAAACAACAACAAAGTATCGGGCAGTAGTGAATCCTGTTGCACCGTCCTTTTCACTCTTCTCCTGGTGTCAGATTCATGTACTTGAGGAATCAGAGAGTGAAGCAACAGGAGAGCTGTGTGTAGGTCTCTCTTGCACAGACTATGAGTATGATCTGCAGTCAACTAAAATGTTTTCATTTCCTGCTGTTCCCTGTAGAGGGGTGTTCCTGCCATGAGCCCTGATGCTTTGAACCAGTTCCCAGCAGCTCCCATTCCTACCTTAAGCGGCTTTCCTATGGCTCTGCCTACCCCAGTGAGCCAGCCGACTGCGATGCCCTCTGTCCCTGCAGGCTCCATGCCCCTCAGCCTTGGACAGCCCATTATGGGCATTAACCTTGTTGGACCAGTGGGTGGAGCTGCAGCACCAGCTTCCAGTGGCTTCATGCCAGCCTACCCCTCAAACCAGGTAAGTGGAGAACCTATGTGTATGCCAGATCATTCCTAGAAGTAAGTACATGTAGGCAGCTTTCCTTCCAGAGGTTCAGTCTGCTGGGGTATAGTGGGCACTTGATGTGAAAATTAAGCAATGTGGCAACAGAGGTGTGATTCATCAATGACCTCTCACCTAGGATGCTCAGGATCCTAAATTCAACCCTGGCTCTGCAAGAAATAAAATAATTTTTAAGTATTAAGATAATACAAAATTTGTTTATTTTTGTTTGTTGAGAATTAAGATATTTGCTACAATGGAAAGCAGTTAAGGAAGACATGATACCAACCTCTGACCTTCTGCACATTCATGCACATGCAGGTGTGCACATGTACACACACATACAGAGAGAAAGAGGGAGATTTAAGGCCAGACATGATTTCAGCTCTCAGGAGGCAGAGGCAATAGATCTATATGTGTCGTAGGTCATCCTAGTTTACATAGAGAGTTCTAGGCCAGCCAGAACTACATGGTGTCTCAGTTAGGGTTTCTATTGCTACAATAAAACACCATGACCAAAAGCAAGTTGGGCAAAAAAGGGTTTATATGGCTTACATTTCCACATTGCTGTTCATTATTGAAAGAAGCCAGGACAGGAACTAAAATAGGGCATGACCCTGGAGGGGTGCTGCTTACTGGCTTGCTCCACGTGGCTTGCTCAGCCTGCTTTCTTATAGAACCCAGGACCAACAACCCAGGGAGGGCATCACCCATCATGGATTGGGCTCTCCCCCATTGATCACTAATTGAGAAAAATGCCTTACAGCTCTCTCTCAACTGAGCCTCCTTCTTCTCTGATGACTCTAGCTTGTGTCAAGTTGACACGTGAAACTAGCCAGCCAGATCCTGCCTCAAAAAAAAAAAAAAAGATTTAAAAATTTTACTTCTCAAATTAGCAAACCAATGTTTTTAATGTGAAAATATTTAATGTCAATGAACATGTAGGAAAGAGTGGCTACACCCTGCAGGCAGGTATGTTGGCACAATTGTTTGAAAGCATGCCCATGTCTTCAGAGATGGTAACTGATGCTAGCAGAGATGGACAGAATGTCATCAGTAACACCGCTTGTTAGAATAAAATGTACTGGTCATCATGAAGAAAATGCTCAATAGACTTCCATTTCTCCATACAGTGGATGGCAATCGTTAAAATTAACAAAATAAATGTGCATTTATGGCATGGAAGGATGAGCCTGCTGTGTAATTACATTTTTTAAGTACCAAACAATGTAGTGTGAGCTTGTTCCATAAGGCAAATGGGCCATGAACAGTCTACTGCTGCCCTGGTGTTAGCCTAGGAGCCAGTGTTTGCTTTATGCATGTGTATGACTGGTCATGAGGGACTCATGTGTGTCTGTTCACAAACGTTGATGCTGTTGGCATCAGTTTGCTGTCGTAATCAAACTACTTTAAAAATATTCAGAGGTTAGCTACTTAGGGCGGTCTGTGCTAGAGAATACTTTAAAATACGAAACAGAATTCTTGCCTTAAGCACTTTCGTTGTTATATCTCAATTATGTTCTTGCCTGGAGCTATATACGCTCAGTGGTAGAACACTTTCCCCATGTACACAAGATCCTGTGTTTGCCTCCAGCACAGTGCATGTGCACACACACACATCCCCATTGTGAAATTAGGCAGTTGTAACTAAATTGAGCAATTAAATGATAGTCTTTGAGATTGCTGCTTAGAGAAGAGTTATTTGTTTTGACAATCTCGTGTTCCCTATGCAAATATCCCCTCTGTGCTGGCTAGTCTTATGTCAATTTGACATAAACTAGATTAAGCTGAAATGTCCTAATTGGGAAAATGCTTCCGTAAGATCTGGCTACAGGGCATTTTCATAATTAGTGGTTGATGGGGGAGGGCTCAGCCCATTGTGGGTGATGCCATCCCTGGCCTGGTGATCCTGGGTTCTATAAGACAGCAGACTGAGCAAGCCAGTAAGCAGCACCCATTCCATTGTCTCTGCTTCAGCTCCTGCTTTTAGGTTTCTGCCCTCTTTGAAGGTGGGCTTTTTTGTTTTGTTTTGTCTTTCAAGACAGGGTTTCTCTGAGTAACAGTCCTGGCTGTCCTGGAACTCCCTTTGTAAACCAGGCTGGCCTCTGCCTCCCGAGTGCTGAGATAAACAGTGTGCACTATCACTGCCTGGCCCTGTTTGAGTTCTTGTCCTAACTCCCTTCAATGATGAACAGTGATGGGGAAGTGTAAGCCGAATAAACCCTTTCTTCTCCAAGTTACTTTGGTCATGGTGCTTCATCACAGCAATAGACAAGTTGGTACCAGGGTAGTAGAGTATTGCTGTGACAGATTTGACTGTGCTGTTTTGGGGAGGACTGTGGAAGGTCTTTGGGACTTTGGGCTAGAAAAGCAACTGAGGGTTGAGAGCTCAGTGAGCTGTAATGTAAGAGCTCAGGAGATGAGAGTGTTGAGAACAGTGCAGATGATGAAGGCCTGGCTTGTAAGTTTCAGAGGAAAGCGAAGACTCTGCTGGGCCTTTTGTGTGAAGAGTCTTCAGATGGAGCTAAAGAATCAGCTGTGATTAAAGAAGCATCATTGAGGTGAAGTTCTCTGGGAAGTGTTTCCAGGGAGTCAGCACACAGAAGCTGGGGTACAAGCTTGGCCAAGGTTATACCTTGTGCTTGCAGCTGATCTAGTTTTGAAGGTGTAAGGGGGTCACGGAGAACAGCTGAGGCTTGGCACTATGAGGTAGGAATGGAGTCCCTGAAGAGAGAGCCCTGAAGAGGCTGACTGGTCAAAATGAAGCCCAGTTGCAGCAAAATACTCCAGCAGTTTTGGAGATGGCAGTGCTATGGAATGACCACCAAGAATAGCCACAGCAGTGGAGTGGAGCCAGCCTGAGCCTAGAAGATAAGCTGTGTGTACTGCAGAGGGCAGAGCCAGACAAGTAACCCAAACCCCTTAAATCCCAGATAATTGGACATTAAGTTATTTACACTGTTCAAGTTTGGTTTTGCTTGGTTCAGATTGTGACTGTGCCCTAGTTCTTCTCTCTCTTTTTTGTTTTTTTGGTGTTTCGAGACAGGGTTTCTCTGTGGCTTTGGAGCCTGTGCTGGAACTAGTTCTTGTAGACCAGGCTGGTCTCGAACTCACAAAGATCCGCCTGCCTCTGCCTCCCGAGTGCTGGGATTAAAGGCGTGCGCCACCACCGCCCGGCTAGTTCTTCTCTCTTTAAGTGAGAAAGTATTTCATTTTATTTTTGATTTTACAGGAGTCCACAGTTGTAGAAAGGAGGCCACTTGTTCATTTCCCAGATGCCCAGACTCCCGAAATAACTACACAGAAACTGTATTAATTAAATCACTGCTTGACCCACTAGCTCTAGCTTCTTATTGGCTAACTCTTACATATTAATTTAACCCATCTCCATTAATCTGTGTATTGCCACGTGGCAGTGGCTTACCAGCAAAGTTTCAGCATATCTATCTCTGGCGGCAACTCCGTGGCTTCCCCTAAACTCTGCCTTCCTTCTCCCAGAATTCAGTTTAGTTTTCCCTTTGCCTAGCTCTGCTCTACCCTATCACAGGCCCAAAACAGCTTCTTTATTAACCAATGGTATTTACAGCATACAGAGGGGAATCCCATATCACACAGTAGACAGACTTTGGATTTTTAAAAAGACTGACTGTTTTAAAGAGACTGAATTTTTAAAGACTCTGGAACTTTTAAATTTTGGGTTGTCTATATTGTAATGTTGGTAGTAATATGTGATCTTGAGGCAAAACAAGAAAGAAAAGGCTGTGGCTTGGCAGTGATGTGTTTGTGTGTCAAGGTAGCAAGGGGTCAATTGTGCTGTCTAGGTTTATGTCAGCTTGACACAGGCTAGAGTTATCTGAAAGAGGGAACCTCAATTGAGAAAATGCCTCCATAAGATCTGGTTAGAGGACACTGATGTGGGAGGACCCAACCCACTGAGGGTGGTGGCATCCCTGGGCTCATGGTCCTGGGTTCTGTAAGAAAGCAGGCTAAGCAGGCCACGATGAATAAGCCAGTAAGCAGCTCCCCTCCATGGTCTCTGTGTCAGCTCCTACCTCCAGGTTCCTGACCTGCTTAAGTTCCTATCCTGACTTCCTCAGTGATGAACAGTGATATGTGAAAGGATAAGCCAAATAAACTTTTTCCTCCCTAAGTTGCTTTGGTCATAGTATTTCATCTCTGCACTAGTCACCCTAACTCTAAGACACTTTCTAAATCTAGGTGGGAAAGACAGAAGAAGATGACTTCCAAGACTTTCAAGATGCTTCCAAATCAGGATCCCTTGATGATTCTTTTACTGACTTCCAAGAGGTGCCTGCTTCCTCAAAAACAAGTAATTCCCAGCATGGAAACAGGTAGAAATGAATTGAATATATTTAACATTGCATTTTATCATTAGGTAAAGGGCATCCATGGCATAAAAAGCCTGAGAACAAATGTCCTGTCCAAAGAGCAGTCACATACTGTTTGTCTCATGTCCCTGGGCCATCCTCTGCCTTCGTACTATTATTCTTGGCTGCAGCTCTCTGTGTCCATTTGAACTTTGGTGTAACAAGTCTTTCTCTGTCCCGTCAGCCAGCTCCCAAATCATGACATGGAGACTCATTAATTATGAACATTCAGCCAATAGCTTAGGCTTATTTTTAACTAGCTCTTAGAACTTAAATTAACCCAAATCTTTTAATCTACATTCTTTTGCATTCTAAAAGTTACCTTTATTTTGTAATGCCAGTGCTGCTTGGCGTGTGGCTTGGCATCTTCTTGCAACTCTACCCTTCTTCCCAGCTTCCACTGTGCCTGGAAATCTGCCTAGCTATTGTCGATTCTGCTCTTTATTAAACCAGTCACAGCGATATATCTTCACAGTGTAAAGGAATATTCCACAACACTTTGGCTCCTCCCCTTCCTTCCAGTGTATATTTGTCTTTAAGCCTGATTTGTGGGGCTGGGTGTGGTGATGCACCACTTTAAGGGAGGCAGAGGCAGATGGATCTTTGTGAGTTCAAGGCCAACCTGGTCTACTTAGTGAGTTTCAGGACAGCCAGGGTTACATAGAGATACCATGTCTAAAAAAGAAGAAAGAAAGAGGCAGGGGAGAAAAAAAATGGAAAAAGGAAGGAAGTGAGGGAAGGAGAAAGGGAGGGAGAAAGAAAGGAAGAAAGGTAGCAAGCAAGCAAGGAAAAAACAAGAGCAAACCTAACTTGTGTCACCTGACTGCCTGTGCCACAGTGAGTTTGAGTTCTTTTATTAGATCTAGTCTTCAACTATTGAAAAAAACTTTGAAGCAGGAATATGTAATTTTGTACTTTTTAAAAGTATGATATACTCCTGATTTTCCACAAAATTCATAATTCAGGACTCTGGATTTTAATTATTCATGTGTAATTTTTTCATCCATGGCTTTTGACCTCCAGGCTTCTGTTTGTTTGCATATAGAGATGCAAACATTTCACTTAGATTTTCCTCTAGAGCAGTGGTTCTCAATCTTCCCAATGCTGCAGCCCTTTAATATAGTTCCTTATGTTGTGGTGACCCCAACCATAGAATTATGTTTGTTGACACTTCATAACTGTAATTTTGCTACTGTTATGAATTGTAATGTAAGTATCTGTTTTCCAGTGATCTTAGGTGACCCCTGTGAAAGGATTGCTAGCTCCCCCAAAGGGGTTGCGACCCACAAGTTGAGAACCATTGCTCTAGAGATGGCCATTGGTTCAGTCAGTATTTGTCCTTTCCTCCCATGCTTTCTCACTGTTAAGATGGGAGAGCAGGCAGAGTACACAGAAGGATGGTTTCTGAGAGACAACACATCTGTGCTTCTCTTACGTTCCTGTTTGTATAGTCAGTGCCATCACTTCCATTGTAACTCCCTGCAAACCCTAGAACTAAAGAAGGCAGGACAAAGGATTTTTCAGATCAGGAACAGAAATTATCCTTCTGAGTATAAGAATATCTCATACAAGCTGAGCAGTGGTGGCGCAAATCTTTAATCCCAGCACTTAAGAGGCAGAGGCGGAAACAGACAGATCTCTGTGAGTTTCAGGACAGCCTGGTCTACACAGAGAAACCCTGCCTCAAAAAAACAAAAAAGAAAAAAAAAAAGAATTCATCATACACAGTTGGATATGGGTCCCACACTTCAATCCCAACACTTAGGATGCTAAGGAGGAGATGTACCATGAATAAGAAGCCAGTCTGGGCTACAGCATGAGGCCCTGTCTCCAAAAACAACAGAAACATATGTGTACCAAATATATGTAAGCAACATGTAGTGTCTAGTACCAGCATGTACATCACACATCTCCTAGACAAGCATTACATCACCTGTCTGTCTACCCAGATCTCTCCCTTCAAACAAAATTTACACATTACAATCTGGGTGTTCCTATCTAAAGAACTCAGGCAAGGCATCTCAAATTCACTGCATAGAATTAAGTTAATTATTTCCTGCTGAGACCAATATTTGTTATACACCATTACTAATCTTCCTTGATCCATGATATCACCATACCTAGACACTAGTATGTGCCCTCTCTCTTTTGTGTGCTTTGCGGGGTATGGTGATCTTGCTTCTCCCTTTCATGCAGTCCACACTCCAGAGAGACTCGCTTCTCACTGTTCCCTTTTAAACTTCCTGGCATTTGTACTTTCTCTGTCCCTCAGCCTGAAAAATCTTACCTTGTTGGTCTCTCTAGAGTTAATTCAAAAGTTATTTCAAGCCAGGTGGTGGTGACACACACCTTTAATCCTAGCACTTGGGAGGAAAAGGCAGGTGGATCTCCAGGTTCGAGGTCACCCTGGTCTATATAGCGAGTTCCAGGACAGCTAGGGCTAATAGAGAAACCTTCCTAAAAAATTTTTTTTCAAAAAACATTTTCTAAGTCCTCCGGCAGCCCATGGCTCTGAGAAGAGTTAGTATCTCTCCTTTTCTACTAATTGTATCCTAATTGTAATGGCATGTATTTCTCATGTTGTATCTTGATTGTAATGGCGTATGTTTCTCATGTTTCCCCCAGTAGCACTTAGCCCATATATAACTGAACCCGACCCGCGGGTCCAGTTATTCAGGGTCCGAAGAGGCTCCTACCTGAAAATCATGGGCGAGAGAAAAGAACGAGACCAAGCAAAATCTCTCTTGTCAAGGTCTCCCTTTATTAAGGGATAATGCCAGTATTTATAGCCCAGAAATGTGGAGCTGGTTCTTGAGGTGGGGGTCGAGTCAGAGAGCAGGAACTGGGGGTAATAAACACCTCGAGGCAGAGAGCAGGAACTGGGGGTAATAAACACCTAGTTAACTAACTAGCATACCTGTGCAAACATTCCTTTGTGGGTAGCTAATTAAGGAAGAGGGGAATCTCTGTAAACCTCCTGGAGGCAATGGCTTCCTTATCTTTGTAAGCTTCCTAGAGTCAAAAATCCTAGCTGGCTCTGTTAAACATTCTAAGTTAAAGGCCTTTGATGACCTTCTGTAATTATTAGGGCAAATGGTCCCTGACATATAACTGATAGATAGTTCTATTATTGTATGTGGACTATAAGCTGAGTCCATCAAGTGAGTGACTCACTCCCTTCGGGGAAGGTCTTTCAGTATATTAAGTCAAAATTTGTGGGTAAAAGGTTTTTTTTGTTTGTTTTTTGTTTGTTTGTTTGTTTGGTTTTTTTTTTTGGTTTTTCAAGACAGGGTTTCTCTGTGGCTTTGGAGCCTGCGCTGGAACTAGTTCTTGTAGACCAGGCTGGTCTCGAACTCACAAAGATCCGCTTGCCTCTGCCTCCCGAGTGCTGGGATTAAAGGCGTGCGCCACCACCGCCTGGCTGTGGGTAAAAGTTTTAAAATGATAGCCAGACCTGAAGTGGGCTTTTGGAAGATTTTTATTTTTTATTTTTGGGGTTTTCTTTATCAGTTGCTTGGTTGGTTTGGTTGGTTTATCGTTGCTGTTTTTCTTGTTTTTTAAAGTGTGTGTATGTGTGTGTGTGTGTGACATGTGTGTCTGTGTGAATGTATGTCACATGTATGCAGGTGCCCAAGGAGGCCAGAAGAAGGTGTGTTAGATCCCCTGATGCTGAAATACAGGCTGTTGTGAAATGCCTGATGTTGGAGCTAGAAACTGAAGCTGGGTCCCCTAGAAAACAGGAAGTGTTCTTAACAAATGAGTAATCTGGTTTGATTTTTTTTGAGAAAGGATTTTTTGCTATATATTCCTGGCTGGCCTGGAACTCATAACTCTCCTCCTGCCTCTACTTCCTTAAATGCTAAGGACCGCCATGCCCAGCCACTGTTCACATTGTTTGCTGCATCATCTTCCCGACATTTACCTCTGTACAGCTGTGCGTGTGCTTTTTACAGCTTCTATTTCACTGCTTCCAAGTTTCCTTGAATGAAATATTTTTCTCTTGTCTGAAAGTCTGCACTTGTGTGCATGTGTTCATTCAGCCATGTGTTTACGTAGCAGCTACTTTATGCCAGATGCAGGGGTGAGACACAAGAATACAGACCAAAGTTCACAGTTGCTGCTCCCTCGAAGCACAGTTTCACCCGAGTGCCTAGCCTTTAAAGCTCTCATGACTTGGCTGAATTGCATGTCTGCTGAATCCTCGGATTCAGACAGCTGTAATTGGAAAATATTCAGAAAAATATCATGTACCTACTGAAAATGCGTAAAGTTTGGTATCTTTCTCTCTAGACAGTACTGCACACTGACTATGTGCCTAGCCTTTAGTGTAGTGTTAGTTAGTACTGTAACTAACTCAGGAGTCTGATTTCAGGTGTTCAGAGGATGCAAGGGGATTATTTGCAAATAGTGCACTGATTGTACTGGAGACATCTGTATGTGAATTCTTTAGAATATGATAATCCGTGTTCCGAACTGTGAATGTATTTTAAAAGTGGCCGGCCTGTCGGGTCATAATGTGAAGAGCTAAGCCTAGAGACCCACCTTGGTCAGTGTGTGTACACAGAAAGTGGGCATTATTTGTCAGAAGAGATGACAAAACAGGGCTGAGAGGTAAACTGGGGTGGAAAGCGTAAGGTCAGAGGAGGAAAGACAGACAAGGAACCAACGACTATGGCAAAGCTTTATTCATGAAGAGGCCTGTGGAGGGAAACTCTCTAGTCCAAGAAACCAGACAGCCTGCCACTGCTTATGGCTGAGCAGTTATGGGGCGAAAGGGAGAGGTGGGCAGGGACTGAATTTCCCTTTGCGGAGCCTGTTGTTAGGGATAGCTAAGGTGCTTGGTGTATAAAAGAATGTTAAGCAATTCGTAACCATCTCTGCGACTGCCATTACTGGAGGGTTGGCATTGTGGAGAGGGCACACATTGTGGAGAAAAGTAAGTTCCTTTAGTTCTGAGAGCCACAGCACTTCAGTTCCTGCAGCTGCTGTGTCTAGCCAGAAGAGAGAAGCTTTAGGTGGCAGCATGGCCATGACTGGCAAAGAGCACTGTTAGTTGATGAGAACACAGCAGTTAGGGCAGCCCCTGTTGTGATCTATGGTCTGATCTGTACAGTATCTTCATAATAATAAATTGCTTCAAGAAGGGCTTTTGCTGCCCCTTGGGGACCTCCTTACTGCTGCAAGCCAAGAAAGCCACAGCACGGGAAACACTGTGTTCCTCATACACTGGTCAGACTCAGTTCTGAGGTCAAAGGAGAGAACATCCCTAGGCATGAAAGTACCAATATACTGGGGTGGGGTGGCCAGGGGAGCCAGCAGCACAGGTGGGGCTCTGGGACAGAAAGTTGTTAGAAAGTTGAACCTTGGGTCTGGTTTGTTTGTTTTATTGTCCTGAGAACTAAGCCTTTTTCTGTGGGTTGTTTGTTGAGGCAGGTTCTCTTTATTACATAGCCTTGGCTGTCCTAAAACTCACTAAATAGACCAGGCTAGCTTCAGACTCACAGAGATCTGCCTCTCAAGTGCTAGGATTAAAGATGTGGGTCACCACACTCTAAGCATTTCATTACAAACTTTTATATTTAGCAGAGTAAGCAAAGTTATCTGTGTAAGAAATATCAAATAGGAGTCTTGTTATGGTTTAAATAAAATGCTACAGGTCCTCGAGTGGCTGAAGTGGGCAGCAGATCCTGAGACCACCCCGCAGGTCCCCCAAGTGACAGCAGGCTGCCAGTGGTGGCAGATCCCGAGAGCAGCCAGTCCCAGGCAGGAATGGCACAGTTTCCCAAGGGGCTGCAGTGGCCCTTGTGGGGCAGTGGGTCCCAGGCAGGGAGCTGCATGGTGGGTGAGAGACCTCGGTGAGACTGGAAGATCCACGAGGAGAGACAGACTGATGGGCATGCCACAAGACCACACAACAAGTCTCTGAAGGCAGGGAGCCACACGGCGGGCAAGAGACAGAGACGTGGATAGGCATGCCATGCAGAGTGAGGTTGGATATTTATTTAGTGAATTATGGAGGGGAAAGGGGAGAAGGGGAGAAAAGCAGAGAGAGAGAGAGA
>JAQHUG010000027.1:12595789-12622451 GCA_028555095.1 Dicrostonyx torquatus | reverse complement strand
GTTGGTTGGTAGCAATATTCATGTTTGGTATATATCTGGATTTCATTAAATGGCATGTCCTAGCGGGTGTCATTGTAGAGCTCCAGATGCTAGAAGGAAAGTGAGGTCATCTGCATCCTGTCCTTGTAATTGTGAGAGATAAGATTAGATACTTAGTAAGAGTCTGGTCTGCAGAGCAAGTACCAGGGTAGCCAGGGCAACACAGAGAAACCCTGTATCAAAACAACAATGCCAGCAACAACAAAAACCCAAACAAATAAAAGGAGAATCATGGCCCCAGAGTTTAAATAATCAGTTCTCAGGGGCTGAAAAAAGTGGCTCAGAGAATGAAAAAATGTTTGCCACAGAAACTCAATGTCCTGAGTTCAGTCCTCAGATTCCATAGGAAGGAGAAGAGCGACTCAGTGTCCAGAGCTGTCCTCTGACTTCCACATGTGCACACCACACTCACACACATAGAAAGCAACAGTAATCAAAGGTTTTTACATTTTTTTTTATAGGGCTCTTATCTACGGCACTTAACTTGCTTTCCAAATAACTAGTTAATTTTTCAAAGATTTTTGCCAAAATTTCTTCAAATTAATATGTCTATGTACTTGAGATCTCATTATATCCTACCTAATAATTTGTGTTCCTGTGTGTGTGCATGTGTGTATGTGTTCATGCGTGCTCAGCATTGAAACTAGGTCATGGTTGTTTCATGCATGAGATTTACCACTGAGCACTGAGCTACAATGCTAGCCTTTAGTAATTGGGTTTTTTGTTTTTCATGGTGGTTAGTTCATTAGTTGTTTGGTTAGTTGGTTGGTATATTTGAAACCTGGTCTTGTTAGGTAGCCCAAGTTGGCCTCAACTTGTGATCCTTCTGCCTCAGTTTCCCAAGTTCTGGGAAGGGATGTGCCACAACATGCAGCTCTGAATCTTTTGGAAGTCTTGTTGTTCAGTTGTGCATCCTGAACATCAGAGGCAGAAGACTTCTTCCCAGTACTTTGTTGATGCTTTTGATTCTGTTTAAAACTGTATGACATGTTTCATCTTTAAAGGGCTGCTCAGTGTGCCTCTCTGGAGCCTCCAGCTTCTCCTTCAGTCTGGCCAGAGGAGCAGAGTCTTGAGGGCAGTGCTTGCCTGTTTCCATATCACACGGGCTATAATGAAGAAACAAGTTGTCTGATCAGAGTGTGAACTGTGGTTACTATCAAGCCAGGGGAGAAACCTATAAAACCTTACCAGTTCAGTACACATTGTTCTGTGTAAGCTTAACTCTGCAGCTCTTCTTCACTGCATGCTCTTTCTTTCAGGAGAGAACTTTGCCGAGTTCAGATCCACAGGAACCGATGACGGCTTCACCGACTTCAAGACCGCCGATAGTGTGTCACCCCTAGAGCCACCGACAAAGGACACTTTTCCAGCAGCCTTTCCCTCCGGAGCTGTACAACAGAAACAGATACCAGCGAAAACCCCTCTGAACTTAGCAGACCTCGATATGTTCTCCTCAGTCAATTGCAGTGGTGAGAAACTGGTGCCCTTTTCAGCTGCGTTTAGCACATCAAAGTCAGTTTCCACGAGACCTCCGCCGGCCGGCTCTGTGGCAGCCCCAGCAGCACTGGCATCCACTAAAACTTCTAGTTTGGTAGATGATTTTGGAGAGTTCAACCTCTTCGGGGAATACTCGAATCCTGCATCTGTTGGGGAGCAGGACGACTTTGCAGATTTCATGGCTTTCGGTAACAGCTCTATTTCATCTGAGGCAAAAGCAGACGACAAATACGACGTCCTCAGAGAGGAAGTGAGTCCCAGCCCCTTGGCCAGCAGCACAGTGGAGAGTGCACAGAATCCATCTGCTGCATCTTCTAAGTATGATGTCTTCAAACAGCTTTCCCTAGAGGGCGCTGGACTGGCCATCGAGGAGTTCAAAGAGAACACTCCTTCTGCCAAGAGTGACGATGACTTTGCTGACTTCCACTCCAGTAAGTTTTCATCCACAAGCTCAGACAAATCTCTGGGAGAGAAAGCGGTGGCTTTCAGACATGCCAAAGAAGACTCTGCCTCAGTGAAATCATTAGATCTCCCCTCCATCGGTGGCAGCAGCGTTGGCAAGGAGGACTCAGAAGATGCGCTTTCTGTTCAGTTTGACATGAAATTGGCTGATGTGGGAGGAGATCTTAAGCATGTCATGTCTGATAGCTCTTTGGATTTGCCAACAGTTAGTGGCCAACATCCTCCTGCCGCAGGTGAGGAATTGGTGAGATTGCTCTGGTGATGGTGATGTAGATTTCAAAGATGATTCTGTGGGTACTGTCTAACTGACAGATTGAGGCACTGGCTCATTACCTTGGCGGATATCTAGTAATTAATTAGCCTCCTGTTGTCTGTCTGCTTGAAGCAGTGTTCAACATGATGTTATGGAAACAATCTGTGGGTACTCTGACTGCTCCAAAACTTAGATTGGAGAGCTGAAATATTTTTTATTTTTGAAACCTAATACTCACTTGGTGTCAGAGGCCCATATAAACCTGCTGCTCAGTGAACCCCACATAGCCAGGAATTTTATAAAAACTTTTGCAGTGTCCACAGTGTTTCTTCATCCCTGTGAGCGGGATCAGTGCTCCCGCTCTCCTTTTGTCTTCTCTTGAGTATATTTAGAGTTGCTAGGACAGTATTTGTTTGGTTTACAGAAACTGACTCTTCTTAGGCCAAGAAAGTTAAAAAAAAAACAAAAAAAAAAACTCTTCCTACTTGGAATGCAGTTTGTCAGCTTCCTTGAGAAGAGGTAAAGAGGTCACTTAGGGATGCTCGGTGTGTCAGGACCTGGTGGGGAGCAGGCCTGTTTTCAGTATTATTGTTTTGCAGTGTTACTGCGAGTATTAAGTTGTAATAACCTTGTAGATGCTAGGGTAGGGTAACTACTAACTTCTGATAAGATGTGTGAAAGCCTCTGACAAGGGAGCCCTCTTTAAACCCTGTGTGGATTCACATATAGCAGTTTATTCCTGTCACCAGAACTAGATTCCCAAGTGTCCTAGTTTTTATTTCGTTTTGTTTTTTAATATGTATATAGAAAGATAAACCTATTTTGTGGCCTTTAATAATGAGAACTATCTCAGCATTACTGTATTATTCTAGAAAAGGTAGTGTGCACATGCAGGGTTTGTTTCTTTACCTGAGAGGGACAGGTAAGACACTTCCAAGTTTACAGGCTCAGGAGACATTGTGAAGTGCTGTAGAGTCCACAGATTTCAAACTGGCAAATGGTGTCTGTCCTTTGCTACTGAAATGGGTTTCTTATGCTGGGTTTTGAATGGAAAGCAAAGTTAGCAAAGATCAGCACGTTTCGCCTGCTGCCAGCCAAGGGGTTTCCTAGGTGCAGCTGGCTATCTGAGCTCCTTCTGCCCTTTGCTATTATTTCTTCATTTTTACCCTAGTTTTTCCTTTTTTTCTTTGCTGCTGTTTGTTTGATGGATGATTTTATTCTTCTTTTTTGTATGAGCTGCATGAGCCACAACACTTGGTTGCAAGGGGCATTGTTTTTTAAACAACAGCATTTGATTTTTATTTAAAAAACAATTTCACAACATGTATACTAGCCTTTTGGACTTTGAAGTTATTAATTAGAGGCTATTTTTCTGAAAATGAATCTATATTCTTTCACAGTGCCAAACCACAAATCTGTGAAATGAGTTAATCCAGGTTTGGGATGTCTTTTTCCTGCCTTTTATTCGGGAAGGAGAGGTTGGCTTTTGACTGATCTCATTCCAATGGACCTGTTAAATAATCTGTGCCCGTGCTCTCTGTATGTTTAGAACATTCTCAGAATGAAACCTGCCATGTTCAAGCCCACCCTCTTCAGAGGAGGAGACCTGAAAAGCAGATTGTCTCCTTCTGTTGTTCTGTAAACCTCTGGTGGGAACGGAGTAGTAACCCTTCAGAGCGGTTGTTAAGAGGGTTGATGGCTGACCAGGGAGTCATGCCTGTGTATCATTGAGCAAGATTGCTGCATAAATAAATATATTAGAGAGGGAAAGCGGTAGGCATTGCTTCAATGCACTCTGACTTTATTTTACCCTTCCACTCACCATGGAGTGATGAACCTGCTCTCTTAGTCTGGGGATTGAAAGGACATTCTAGAGAAAGAAGAAGTGGGCTGATGGAGCAAAAAGAACTTGAATGTGGACCATGGTCTTGTTTGGAAACCCTAACTTAACTCTGAAGGGAATACTGTCTCTAACCCATGCTGTTAACTCTTTGTATGGATGGTAGATATACTAATAACATTGCCTGGTTTCTCTCTGCATATCATTGCATTTACCCTTTAGCCCTTGCTGCATATAATTTCAATGAGGCTGCTTTCCCACCCCCTAAATATACTCTCTCTGGCACAGCAGCGTCTTGATGTTCATCTTTAAGATCCTTTGTTTCTATGGCAGCAAGAGCTTACTCTGATTTCTGACTTTCTCAAAGAGTCAGCAAGACCTTTGTGGCTACCTACCTATGAAGTAGCTCTTTTTGACATGGAAAATCTTTGTATTTTAATCAGCGCCTTATTATTTTTTTGGCTGCTTTTCTGATGTCTTTTTTCAACACAGACACTTGTGTGTGGGTGTGCCCTTTGAAACTTGCTTTATTCTCTTTCTCTGCAAACACTGGCCTGCATGCTTACTCTGATGGCTCCTTCCCAGCTCTTCTGTACCATTCTCTTTTGCGACCTGTAAGTCCTGTGTTAATAAACGATTCTTTGGCATATTTTGAAAGTGTGGGGATGTGTGTAATTTGTGTTTTTGAGAATTAGACCAAAGAAATAATCGGGATGGTATAAAATTGAAGTCATGTCCCTTGAGACTGGGTTTTCTTTTTTCCTCCTAAGAAGGCAGAGGTATGGTTGCCTTTGTCCCTTGTATGCCCGTTGACAGAAGTCACTAATGTGGCATTGAGCTGATGTGTAGTTTTAGGCTCTTGAGCTCAGTTGGCAGCATGCTTGCCAGCATCTGAAAAGTACTTTTTAATCCTCATCACCAAATAAATCAATATATGTAGAAATATTTTAAGCACACTCCTCAATGATGCAAAAATAAAGCTCAGCCAGATGTGAGACACACACCAGTGATCTTGGCACTTGTGAGTCTGAGACAGAATTGTGAGTTCAAGGCCAGCCTGAGTATACTACTGTGCCTCACTAGACAAAGTAAAATATATACATATATATAAAAAAGTGGAAATAACTGGACACTCACACATGGCACACTTGTGCTCACACATATACTCTATACACACAACAGTAATAAACGTTAAAAGCTAAGACAACCCTCAAAACAAAAGAACTAAGCTTTAAACTATTTTCATTTTTAAGAAAACAGTTTCTGGGCTAACTCAGTGGTACAGTATTTGCAGGACACTAAACTCGATCCTGGCACTGCAATAAATCAATCAATAAATTAATAAAAATCACAAAGACCAATGAAAGTTAGCAATGAGTAGCCATGAAAACATTTTCTCTATTTTAGGATTAGGAAAAGAGTGAGGAACCTTGGCAATAGTCTGTTCAAGTCCCAATCCCAAGCTACATAAAGATTTGGGGGGGGGATCATTTCAGTGTTTTTACTTTTCATTCATGATATGAAGGTTTTTAAGTTTTGTTCATTTTAGAATTTGTAGAAAAAAAAGATATTGAACTCCTAAAAATGGGAATTTTGAGTAGGATTCCAGAAATCACTTTCATGTGCCATCCAAGAAAGAAAAAAACTGGGTGTTGGGGTTGAAATTCACCCAGAGAAAAGCCATGCCTTCCACTCAAGATGTATAATGTGCTGAAAGTTGAGAAGTCACTGTTAAAACCTTGTACAAGATGTTCTGCATTTAACTATGTGTGCTGCTAAGAAACTTGGGAGAAAAGCCTCCAGCTAGTGATTCCAACAGCTGCACTCTCCCCTGTGAGAATGACTTCACGGGGCTGTGGCTTCCTTTTTGTCAGTAGATTCTCTAAAACCAGACTGCACAGTCTGCTGGGTTTGCTTTAATTCCCTTGTGAGCAGAAGTGACCGTCCCTGTGTGTAACTGCCATTCGCTGAACATTGTGTCTAGATAGTATATGAGTTTTAGGGAGGTAGTTTTTTTGTTTGTTGTTGGTTTTTTGAGATAAGGTTTCTCTGTGCAGCAGCCCTAGCTGTCCTGGAGCTAGCTTTGTAGACCAGGCTGGCCTCGAACTCACAGAGATTTGTCTACCTCTGCCTCCTGAGTGCTAGGATTAAAGGTGTGCATCACCACCACCTGGTGAGGTAGTTTTAATAGTTCAACACAGCATCCCTTTTTTGTGATAAAGATTTGCATTCTGTGCTGTAGGTTCAAACAAATAACTCTGTGGTGTTTGTCCTAATGCCAGGTAAGATACAGTTGGCTAATGCTTGTCTCTGTCAGTGCATGAGACATCCCACAAATATGCTGGTGTTCTGCCAGCACTGTGTTGTTCCTGTTAGAATCTGTGCTGATTTCCAGAGGGTAAGGTGAGAACAGAGAATACTGGCCATGTCATACAAGCTGTGCTAGCTTCTAAAATAGTTGAAGCAATTGATTGTTATCTGTTGTTGTTTGAAACAGAGTTCCTCTATGTGGCCCTGGCTGTCCTGGAACTAGCTCTTATAAACCAGGCTGACCTTGAACTCACAGAGATCCTCCTGCCTCTGCCTCCAGTGTGCTGGGATCAAGGTGTGCGCCACCACCACCTGGTGATGGTTTTTATTTATACTTCTTTTGTTTTATTTGACTCAAGGTCTCACTATGCTGCCTAAACTAATCTTAAATTCCTGAGTTCAAGTTATCCCCCTGCCTCAGATTTCAGAGTAGCAAGGATTCCAGGTACATGTCATCATGCCCAGCTATTTTTATTTATGTATATTTATTTATTTATTGTATGCTGAACAAGTGCCCTACCACCAAGCTGCACTCTCAGCCAAAATCACTTTATTGTCTTTCTTATGAGTGGCTATCATCTGAGGACTTTTGATAAGTTGTTTGGGAAATGTCAGCTAAAGTGATTCTGAGAACATAAGAGGGCATATACCGTGGAGGCTCTGCCCCCTAAGTCTGTTCTCTCCCTTTTGATCGCCAGAAAGCCTTCATTTTATTACCATCTTTTGTGCTCATTTGGTATCATTTTGATGGGATTTCTATTATTTTTACTATTTTTAATTATATACATGTGGAAGTGTGCACTTAAGTGTAGGTGCTGCAGCAGCCAGAAGGATTGGGCCCTCCTAGAGCTGGAGTTACAGGTGGCTGTGAGGTGCCTGGAGTAACTCTGAGCCCTGTCACAGCCTGGGTTTCCCTGACTCACCTTGGACAATCTTACTGTCTCTTGCCTTCTAGCCTCCTCTGAGTTTAGTATTCTCATGCTTGCTGCTTTTCGTTATTGAACATAGAAACCTGAAGATGCTTATAGTGTAGACACAATTTAAACCACAGCGTCACAGGAGTTGGTGCAAACATGCAGAATGGGAAGTGTCTACACAGATTAGAAAGCGCAGGAAGGCCATCAAACAGCAGTGTTTTATAGCCTGTTGTTCAGTGAGGTCGCTTTTCCTATTCTCTACAACAATGCCTATCAGGATGCTTGAGACTTAGCCGGACATAATCAGACCAGGTTTTACAGTTAGTAGGGAATATTCTCTAAAGGAAAATTGGGCCCAAAAGAGGGAGACATGGAGATACACAAATATTTCATGGTTTATGTTAGTGAATGAAGGCTGGGTTAACTCAGCATTAGACATTAGAAGTTGTTCCCTCTTTGGGCCAGCAAACATTGCTACTGCTATGCAGAACCTCAAGAATAGTAGAATTGTGCATGTAATTTCCTTTTGTTTTTTCTTCCTCTAAACTCCTTCTTAAAAGCCAGTAACTTTTCATCTCTTGGGCATATACCCACAGCTTTAGAAAACATTCACAGGTGTGGGTTTCACCTTCTGTGTCCCGTGGTGGTGGCTTACATGCCTGGGGATACCTTGTTTTCATGTACAACATGCATTCAGAGTGGATCTGAATAGAGGTTATGGAACAGCCTGGTAGGGTTAGCTGCCTGTAGGAGAGAAAGCCATGTCTTGATTTGATCCACAAGCGGAAGCAGGTTGTACTGTTTATTCTCTTGTCCTCTGTCATAGTGAATTCCTTGTTGCAAACAATTCGTGTGTGAAAGCACACAATTTGGCTTACTACCTGTGCCCAGTTGCAGCTCTCTCTAGCACCACCCAGGAGCTGGAAGGATTGGAGATATAGTAATGACTCTTCTTTTATTATGGTCATTCCCCGTTTTCTTTTTTTCTTTTCTCTTGTAATTTTCAAGATTCAGCTACTAAATTGCAAAGCCATCTCTAGTCACTTTGGTGCTTATAACATCCGGTATCATTTTTCCCAGACAGGGCTCCTGTCTTTCAAGCTGAAGGCCTTGTTCTTTATCGTTTTTAAGATCTCTATACGATAATACAAAGAACTGGGTTGCTAAGCAAATAGAGAGTTGTTAACATGGAAAAAATGGGGAGTTTCCTTGTTTGTTCTTTACCTCTAATCAACTTACTATGTCATATTTTTCTTAGAAAATGGTTTACCAGTGTTCACTATACCGAAAAAAGCACACATGGTATTTATACTGTGTATAGCTGCTGAGACTCAGGGATAGGCATTATGTAACTGTTTGGTTATTGGTTCTTATGTAATGCCAGTTTAGTGCTTATGGGTTCAAATTAATTACTCTCTAGTAATTTGCTTTTTCACCTACATTCAGTTTCAAAGCTTGCATTTAGTGACTCACAACATGTTTACTCTCTGGTTAAAATATATATCTCAAACATTTCCTTTTATGTCTTCAACTTGGTTCTTCATTTAGTCATTTGGTCACCGCAGTAAGTAGCTCCAGAAGGTGAAATGTTACATGATTTCATTGAAGACCTTCGTAGGTATAAAGTCTTAAGAGCTCTTCTGCTAAGGTAATTCTATTGCTTACAATGCCTTTTACCTAATAATGAGAGTCATTCTTGATTTAAAAAAAAAAAGGCTTGTCTTCTTGTTGCATAATTGCACAAAAAGTCTTTTTATTACCATAGCAACTTGGTTGCAGTGTTTGAACTGGAACTGTCATTCCATAAATTTATCTTTGGTCTGCCAAAAAAAAAAAAAAAAACCAAATCCCTACTTTTTAATAGATAAGACACTAGAAGTTTCTGATATGGTTTCCCCAAAGAGCCTTCCGGAAGGGTCTAATAATAAACGTACCTGTGTGGTGAAGTGTTCTGCTGAATCTTCCCCTGACAGACTAGTCTGGTGTTCAACCACATCTGCCTCCTGATTGAATGGCACCTCATTTGAGCCTGCGCCCCTGAGTCTAGGCAGACCCTGTACCTTGAGGGGAAACACTACAGTGAGAGACTAAGAAAGTGCTTGTTTCACTCTTTCTAAACTATAAATTTGTCACCTAAATCGTTTTTCCTTCTTATTAACCAAGCCACATGTAAGGGTTGTGATTTGCTTTGCCAGTTGACTAACATTTTTCTCACTCATTTAACGCTCTTATCAGAGCATAGGGAGTTGTGTGGAGTGATGGTGGGAGAGCTGTGGAAGTGTCCAGAACCTATTCTAAACTATGTGCTGTGGTTGTGAAAGGAGGGGCAAGGGCCGGTGTTGTTTCACCCATTGGCTTAATTATGAAAATCCGGTCACAGAACTTTGGGTTCCTTGTGAGTTGTGTGTGTGATTATCAGGGGGGTTGTGTGTGGTTATCAGGGGGGTTGTGTGTGGTTATCAGGGGTTGTGTGTGTGGTTATCATGGAGGTTGTGTGTGTGTGTGTGTGTGTGTATGGTTATCAGGAGGGGTTGTGTATGGTTATCAGGAGGAGTTGTGTGTGGTTATCAGGGGCAGTTAGCCTTCTCTCTCAGAAGCAGATAAGTGAAATAAGAGGCCTCTAGCCTGCCCCAATGCCCTCCTGAAAGGAGTGTCTCCATGCCAGCCATAGGCAGCCTTCTCAAGTTGCTTTTTGAAAACTAGCTGGAAAACAAGACCTGTAATTCCAGCTACTCAAGAGGCTGAGGCAGGAGGATTTTGAATTCAAGGCTAGTCTAGGCAAGTTAGTAAGAGCCTGTCTCAACAGAGTTAAAAACAAAGCTGGAGATGTGGGTCAGTGGACAGGCACTGCCTAGTGTGCCAAGGCCCTGGTTCAGTCCCCTGCATGGCAGAAGGATCAAGTGGGGAAGAAAATGAGCAGAACAGCTTTTCCTAGTAAATCACTAAGATGGTGAGTGACCTTTTCATGTTTACTCTGAAAGGATTCAAGCTGTTACACTATTGCCCTCCAGGCTCTTCACAGCTGATTTTCCTCACACCCCTTCAAATACATAGTCTGACCTCCACTTCATAGATAAGCATACCAGAGTTCAGAAAAGTACACTTGGGGGTTGAGGTGGGAGGGTTGATAGGAGTTCAAGACCAGACTGAACTAGAAGGGTAGTGTCCATGCTAACCAAGTAAGTGGCAGAGTCAAACTTGGATCTTTCCAGACTGAAAAACTGCATTCTTTCTGCTGTCTTCTATCTTGTCATTCATTCATTCATTCATTCATTCATTCTTAGACTAGGCTGGCCTTGGAAATCAGCTTGCTTCTGCCTCCCAAGTGCTGGGCTTAAAGATGCACACCATCATCGAACTTATTTAAATGTAGATGAAGAAGATAGTGAGTCTTCTAGCCCAGCACATCTCTCTTTCACTTCTTTCACTTTTCAGTGAGTGTGGGAAGGGAGGTGCATTACTGAAGCAGAAACAGCCCAGAAGGACCTCAGACTTTTCATTTGCTGGCCTGGGACTCACAGAAATATGCCTGCCTCTGCCTTCTGGGATTAAAGGCAGGTGCCACCACATCCAGGTCTTCCATTCTATTTTTTTAAGGACTAACGTGATTCAGGTTGATTTTTATTTTTCTCACATTCTATCCCAGCAATAGGATATCCAAACTGACCAGAATAAAAATGAGGTAAGTGACTGCTTGATTAAAATCTTATATGTGTCTTTGCCTGACACAGAAATTTCTAGTAATTTATTAAAAGTTAGATGAGAAGGCTTTTGCTTTTGAGAAACTGGATTTTTGGTTTGTCTCATTTTCTATAACTGTGGTTAAGAACAGTGTCCACGCAGTCTAGAGAAAAGGAGATGTGATTTTGGTACGGAATATGCAAGAATGCCTTCGAGCTTAAAAAGGAATGATTCATTAAATGATGAGTATGGACATGGCTACACAACCTGTCTTTGTAGTAATTTTTCACATATAACAGAAAGTATTTGTTGTTTCGTTTTGTTTTGTTTGAGACAGGGTCTCTTTGTAGATCTGGCTGTCCTGAAACTGGAGATCGGGCTGGCCTCAAACTCATAGAAAGCTGCCTCCCAAATGCTAAGGTTAAAGTTGTATACCACCATGCCCAGGTTTCTTTAAAATCAAATATAAATGCTAGCTGAAAACAAATATGGTTTCTGAGAGATCAAATGTTACAGTCCAACTCCTTTAATTTTAGTACAAGCTTTGACTGTAGTTCCTGCAGCATAGCAAGGGACTGATGAAATGTTCTAGGCATTTTGCCTAACTTAGGAGCTTGGCTCTAATTGTGGGACCTTCCTTTCTTTTCAGATGTAGAGAATTTAGACTGTGATGCTTTCAGAAGCTAGTAGCCATTCTGCAGTGAGCACACTTAGGAGCTGGACTGGCCAGACAGGGGTGATACATCTCAGGGCAGAAAACTCTCTCCATTTGTCCCCTCAGCAGGAAATGGGTCCTTCTCAGCCACCTCAGATCTTCAAAAGAAAGAGACCTCATTTGACAGCTCTGAAAACATCACCATGTCATCTCTCTCCAAAGGAACAGCCTTGGCAAGCGAGGATGCTCTCCCTGAGACTCCCTTTGCAGCCTTCGCCAGCTTTAAAGACATGATGCCCCAGACCATTGAGCAGAAAGAGTACGAAAGTGAGGACTACCACGATTTCACAAGGCAGGACCTGCCCACAGCAGCACGAAGCCACGAGACTGCATGTCCAAGCCCAGCTTCCAGTGTCGCCTCTCACGAAACCCCCAGGGAGTGTGCAGACGACTTTGGAGAATTTCAAAGCGAAAAGCCCAAAATCAGCAAATTTGACTTTTTAGTAGCCAATTCACAAAGCAAAATGAAGTCCAGTGAAGAAATGATCAAAAGTGAGCTGGCAACCTTTGACCTTTCTGTTCAAGGTAAGCCTTTCTTCTCATGGGCTTGTTCCACTAAGGTGTTACATTCTTTCCTGAGAATACCACAGTGATTTTTAAAATCAGGCATGGTGATGCATGTCTGTAACCCTCGCATTCAAGAGGCCGAGGCAAGAGGATCATGAGTTTGAGGTCAGCTAGGTTATATAGTAAGCTTCAGGCCTGCCTAGGCTACATAATAAGACACTACCTTAAAAACTAAAAAGTAGGGGCTGGAGAGATGGCTCAGAGGTTAAGAGCACTGGATGCTCTTCCAGAGGTCCTGAGTTCAGTTCCCAGCAACCACATGGTGGCTTACAGCCATCTGTAATGAGGTCTGGTGCCCTCCTCTGGTATGCAAGCATACACGGAAGGAATGTTGTATACATAGTAAATAAATAAATAAATTTAAAAAAAAACAAACTAAAAAGTACCAGGGTGCTGTGGCTGCCTCTGCCTGTTGGGGGTCATACAGCTACCTGGGGACATGGTTAAAAAAAAAAAAACTAAAAAGTAGCCGGGCAGTGGTGGTGCACGCCTTTAATCCCAGCACTCAGGAGGCAGAGGCAGGAGGATCTCTGAGTTCGAGACCAGCCTGGTCTACAAGAGCTAGTTCTAGGACAGGCTCCAAAGCTACAGAGAAACCCTGTCTCGAAAAACCAAAAAAAAAAAAAAACCTAAAAAGTAATTTCAAAGAAAAAGTAAGATGATGATGATTCTTTGTTTAGCAGGAAATAGATGTTCCAACTTGTAAGACTGCATGCAGTTCCCCTGGAGCTCAGTTCAGGTCACTGTCCCTCATAAGTGCTTATTGGAGAAAGACAAGTAGAGCGTGTCACTTTTCTTCACACTCTCGTTTGCTTAGAAGTGTGCTGTAACCCAGGTGTGGTGGCAAATGCTTTAATCCCAGCACTTGGGAGGCAGAGGCAGGTGAATTCTAGGACAGCCAGTTACATAGTGAGACCCTATCTCAAAACAAACAAAAAGAATATGCAGTGCTCTTGCAGGGGACTTGAGTTTGGTTCCCAGCACCCACATCTGGCAGCTCACAACTATCTATAGCGCTGGTTCCAGGGAATCTGATAACTTTGGCTTCTATGAGCACCTGCACTCATATACACATGTCCAAATATATAGCACACATTTGTAATTAAAAGTCACAAAAGTCAGTGCCTTTAAAAAAGGCATCTGTTTCAATTGATCTGTAAAACCTGAAGTAATAGCAAACATTTTAAAATTAGATATCTGGATTTCTGGATTTTCTTGCAAAGTTATAATATCTGGCAGCACAAGGCCTGCATTCAGCCAGTGACAGGACGGGTCTCATGGCTTCTAGGCACAAGCCCAAAACCAGTGACAGGACAGGTCTCATGGCTCCTAGGCACAAGCCCACAACCAGTGACAGGACGGGTCTCATGGCTCCTAGAAACCCATATTTAGAAAGTCCCTTTGCATCTAGATGCCAGTGATTCAGACCTTAGAATTATGTAGTGTGGTGATAGATCAGAGAAGAATGGAGGAACCAGAGGAAGGGAACCCCTCAGACAGAGTGAGTGAAGACTGTGTTTCAAATGCCTCCTGACATGGCCACCTGTAATGATGGTCACATCAGCAAACAGACCCCTGCTTGAGCCAGGCTGAGTAACAGAACCTTTGTGTCTGTTGTTCTTCCCGACCCAGGATCACACAAGAGGAGCTTAAGCCTTGGAGATAAAGAAATAAGCCGGTCCTCTCCTTCTCCGGCCCTGGAGCAGCCTTTCAGAGACCGGTCCAACACTCTGAGTGAGAAGACCACGCTGCCCGTCATCCGAGACAAGTACAAAGACCTGACTGGCGAGGTGGAGGTAAGCTGGGCAGCCTCCTGGAAGAGCACTCCAGGAAAGACTGTTTTTCCATTGTCCCGGGGGTGGGCGAGGGGAGGGATAAGGAGGAGACTCTGGACACCAGATGGCAAATAGCTCAATCCGGGTCCAGGCTGACAGTATCAGCCCAGAATGAGCATGCTTCCTGTGTGTGACAGCCACTGAAAGTTGTGGCTAAAGTTGAAGTTGTTCATGGGACTTTGCAAGGACAGAAGCGTTTAAGAAAATCTTTTCCAAAGCTTACACTCTATCATCCTACTGAATTTTAAAACATCAACATAAAGAAAAGGAAAAAATGTTTTAGATTTTCTATTTCTGTGTATGGCATCTTAATTCCATCCCTGTTCCTTGTGACACATATGAGTGTACACACACAACACACACAATACACACACAGTAATGAACTAGGGAATGGAAAGCTGAAGTTCTATTCTGTGGAGTTTTTATTGTCTTTAGTTTTGGTGCTTTTTTTTTTGGTGGGTTTTGTTGTTGTTGTTGTTTTGATTTTGAGACAGGGTTTCTCTGTGTAGCTTTGGAGCCTGTCCTAGAACTCACAGAAATCCACCTGCCTCTGCTGGGATTAAAGGCGTGCACCACCACCACCCAGCTTTATTGCTGTTTTGGGACACTCTCATGTAGCCCTGTTTGGCCTAGAACTCTCTATGTTGATCAGGCTAGCCTTAAACTCAGTGATCCTGCTTCTGCCCCCCAAGTTCTAGGATTTCAGGGGTACGCCCCTACGCCTAACTAAAGCTGTAGGATGTCACAAGCTCATATACTAGAGACCTCCATGGTGACTGATAGAAGCTTACACTGTTACTGACTGGAGCAAATGAAGCAGTATTTACACAGAAAGGTTGCTGTAAAATAGGTCCTTCAAGTTCATATTTCTTGTCTCGGTGGATTTTGAATGATAACTGTCTTTTGCAAGCATGTTTTCAGTAGAAAGGAATCTTCCAAGCCTTTTGTACTGAGAGAAGTCATAAACAGTGTACCCTCCAGCCTGTCTTGTTGAACTCAGTTCCTTTTATAAAACCCACAGGAAAACGAGAGATACGCGTATGAGTGGCAGAGATGCCTGGGGAGCGCCCTGGATGTGAGTATGTCACTTCTGTGCACCTGAGCTCTCTCTTGCACTGTTTCGTCTCCTCCTTGGTTCTTTTGAATGAATGCAGGAAAACATGAGGGATGCCTCACTTCCATCACCACACACAGCATGGAAATCAGACTGGGCTCTCAGAGAGATGACTCAGTAGTTAAGAGCACTGGCTGCTCTTCCAGAGGACCCGGGTTCAATTCCCAGCATCTACATGGCAGCTCACAACTGTCTGTGACTCCAGTTCCAGGGGATCCAGCACCCTTATACAGACATATATGCAGGCAAAACACCAATGTATATAAGATAAAACTAAATAAATTTTTAAAAAGAAAAGAAAACCATGCACCCTTCAAGTTTGCAGTAGTAGACGCTGCTCATTTGCCAGCTGTCCCCGGTCTGTCGCTGTGTTTAGGACATAGCAAACCTCTGCCTACATGAAAATAATATTTAAACTCAAGAACCTGTTTCTCTTCCCCCATCCATCTCTCCCTCCACAGAAGTGAAGAGTGTTTTCTTCAAAGTTAAATTCTTAAGATTTGTCTCTGCATAGGCTCTTGCACACTCTAGTTGGGCACAGCTTTTCACACTGGTTGGGTTTTCTACTAATGAGAAATTGATTTGCAGTGACCTTTCTTGGTTGTATTAGATAATGTGATTTCATTTCTTGTAGGTCATTAAGAAAGCAAATGACACCTTAAATGGCATTAGCAGCAGCGCTGTTTGTACAGAAGTTATCCAGTCAGCCCAAGGCATGGAATATCTTCTAGGTATGTTCTTTGGTATTTTGCATAGTGAACCGTGGCATGCTGTGTTAGTATCAGTGTTCACTCGTTCTGAGTATTTCAGGTCTGCACGCCACTATCTGCAGCCTCACCAGCAGCTGCCTTCCTAGGTAAAACACTGAGGTCACGGGCAGCAGCTGTTCTACTTAAGGTCTCTGTGGTGAAGTTTTCAAGCCCGTGGTGGTTGAAGAGATAGCTTGGTGGTTCCGAGAGCATACTGCTCTTGCAGAGGACCAGAGTTCAGATTCCCACACTCGTTACTTGTCTCACAACTGCTGTAAATTCAACTCCAGGAGACCCAACGTACTTTACTGGTTTCCACCAGACCCTGCACACGCATGGCATACATTCACACAGATTTACACATACCCCTGAATAAGAATTAGCATCTTAAACCAGTAACAGATAGAATTCATTTATTTTTATCAACAAGTCTTAACTAGTAAGACATTTAAGATGCACCGTTTTAAGAGCATCCTCCCTGTTCTCTATGCATTCTCCTCTCTGTCCCTTAGTGACATAAGCAGATTCCTTACCTTCCTGGCTGCCTTTAGCTGTTGACATCGAACTTGGAGCCCCAGTCTGATTGAGTTCACTCTGCAAGCTCAGGCTGCCCTGTGGCCTGGGCCACAAGCACAGGAGCCTGAGGTCTTTCAGACCTTCCCGCACCTGTCCCCTTGTCAGTAAGGCTTCTGCTTCCTCTTTCTCAAGATCCCATCTCTTCTCCTTAGCCCTGTCACTTTGAGCATCTTACATCTCTTTCTGTTTACACTACATCCTTCACTAGAGTGAGCCTCTAAGAGGGAAGGAATTGGGGCTTGTTTTATTCATCCCCACACCTTCAGTCCCTGACCTGGGGCCTGGCACAGAGAACACATTGTGTGCTGACTGCTGACTAATGAGCTGCTAGTGAAGGGCTTGAGGGCAGGTCACCGTGACTCCTGGGTCAGTCTCTTGCTCACACAGCCATAGTTCTCCAGGAACTATGGCTTTCCTTCTAGGAGCTTTCCTAATATATCCATGGACATTTGATTGGAGCAGCCCTTACTTCTTAGCCATTCCTGCCCTTCCTTTGGAGAAGAGGAGGAAAAACCATGCTATTGTATAAGGTGATGAGGCCTGGAATTCTCAAGTATTCACTAACAGAATCTGGCTGCCCTTAGGATGAGGGGGAACTTGGTACCTCTCCTCCTTGCTTAAGAATTCAGCTTCTGAGGGCTGGCGAGATATCTCAGCAGTTAAGGGCACTGGCTGTCATTCCAGAGGACCAGGTTCAATTCCTAGAACCCAAATGGCAGCTCACTGATGTCTGTAACTCCAATTCCAGGGTACCTGTCAGCCTCATGCAGGCAAAATATCAATGCACATAAATAAGACAAAACAAAACAAAACAAAACAAAAACAAAAAAAGAATTCAGCCTCTGCCAGGCATGGTGGCACACACCTTTAATCCCAAAACTCAGGAGGCAGAGGCAGGTAAATCTCTGTGAGTTTAAGACCAGCCTGGTTTACAAAGCAGGTTTTAGAACAGCCAAGACTACTCAGAGAAAAGAAACCACAGGAAAAGAACAGTCCTAGTCAGGCTCATGCCCATAATCCTAGCACTGAGGATGCTAAGGCAGGGGGATTGCTACTAGTTAAAAGCCAGTAGGTTACATAGTGGATCCCAAACCATCTTGGACTGCAAAAAAGCAAATAAAACTAAAAACCCCAAATCAATGCACTTGCTGCTGAGACTGATGACCTGAGTTTAGTGACAAGACCTACTTGGGGGAAGGAAAGAGCCAGTTTATACAGCTTGCCCTCTGAACTCCAGAGGGGCACATGTGCCTCCAACTTGCAGTTTGAGATATGAGCGCTCAGCTCTTCCCACCACCACACCTTCACTCTGCAATTGTGGATTATAGACCCAGAAGCCCGGGTAACACCTGTCTCTAAGTTGATGTTTATCATTGCAAGAGGAAAGTAAGCAGTGCATGTCTGTGCTCGCAGACCCGTCTCCATGCAGCTGTGTTCCTCCTAATCAACTGCAGCACTGCTTTGTCCAGCCTGCCTTTCCCAAGCCTGATTCTCTCCTCTCTCTCCATCAGGCGTGGTGGAAGTGTACCGAGTAACCAGACGTGTGGAGCTGGGGATAAAAGCCACTGCTGTGTGCAGTGAGAAACTCCAGCAATTGCTAAAGGACATCGATAAAGTATGGAACAACCTGATCGGCTTCATGTCACTCGCCACACTGACGGTGAGCCCGCAGCAGCTCCTTTTCTTTCCAGAAGCCTGATTTTAAGTAGAGAATATATTCTTAAGATGCACTTACTAGAGGATGAGTGTGCCAGCTGGTCTGCCTTGCGGTGATGGAGGTCTGAGATAGCAGTCCCAGACTGGCTTTGGAGTTCCAAGGCCCACTGGAACTTGGCAAAATTAGTGTACAACAAATCTTTATCCGTAGTTCTTAATGTGTGTATTTGTGTTTGTGTGTGAAGGCCAGAGGACAACCATGGATGTGTTCTCACTTTCTCCCTGTGTGAAACAGGGTCTCTGTTGTCAGCCTCTGTGCACACAGACCAGATAATCCACAGGCTTCTGGAGGTTGTCTGCCTCCATAGCACTAGCAGTACAGACATGTACTTTATATAGGTTCTGGGAAATTGAATTTATGTCCCCACGCTTGTGCAAACAACCGTCTCCCAGCACCCAACATTCTTAATTCTTACACATCAAGGTTTTTTGTTTGTTTGTTTTGTTTTTGTTTTTTCAGACAGGGTTTCATCTGTAGCTTTGGAGCCTGCTCTGGAACTAGCTCTTGTAGACTAGGCTGGACTCGAACTCACAAAGATCCGCCTGCCTCTGCCTCCCGAGTGCTGGGATTAAAGGCGTGTGCCACCATCGCCCGGATCTTTGCACTTTTTTCTTTTCTTTTCTTTCTTTCTTTCTTTCTTTCTTTCTTTCTTTCTTTCTTTCTTTTTTTTTTTTGGTTTTTCGAGACAGGGTTTCTCTGTAGCTTTGGAGCCTGCTCTGGAACTAGCTCTTGTAGACTAGGCTGGACTCGAACTCACAAAGATCCGCCTGCCTCTGCCTCCCGAGTGCTGGGATTAAAGGCGTGTGCCACCATCGCCCGGATCTTTGCACTTTTTTATGCCCATGGTGTTCCTTAGGAAGCTGTGTGGTAGATCATCATGTTGCTGTACGACACTCACCACTGTTATTGCTTTTCTTGGGTTCGTCTTTTTCGTGTTATGAATAGCTCTACTCTGAATTAACAGATGACTAACTCCCCTCTGGGTGTTACAATCTCTCAAAGTGGATGGTGAAAACCAGAGTGTGTGCGCATGCATGCAGCCTGCATGGCTGCTGCAACACTTTCCGGGTAGCATTTAAGGCCTGCTGTATTCTAAACCATAACTTACTGGTTCTGTTTCCATCTCCCATAAGCTAATCACTTCTTTGAACCATTTCAGCATTCTTTTGATGGAATACAGCTGTCGACATGTTTCTAGTCATAATACATATCCTAGGAAACATACCAGTTTCCTGCTGTTATTTGTGGTGATATTTTGTTTGTCTAAAGATCAGAGTGCAGAGCTAAGCCACTAGAGGCCAGGTGGTAGTGGCTCACACCTTTAATCCCAGCACTAGGGAGGTGGGACTGGGATTATGACTGGGTGGAGAAAGGAATATAAGGCAGGAGGAGACAGGATCTCATTGCAGTCTGAGGACAAGATCTCCCCTTTGGTCTGAGCATCAGTAGAGGTAAAAGGTCTCTCTAGTGACTGGCCGCTCTGCTTCTCTCTAATCCTTCAGCTTTCACCCCCCATAGCTAATTCTGGCTTTTTATTATTAAGAACAATTAGAATTCATGCTACAGTTACTAGTGTCTTCTCACATTTCCCTGGGCAGAACCTTTGTGTTTCCATGGCCAAACCCATTCAGTTAGTCCCTGGTGTGGTCCTCTCTTCACAGCAGTCAGCACTGGGTGCATGCTGCCACTCCTCAGGTTAGCTGGGCCCCTCCTGCAGGAGGGAGGAGTTCTTAGTGCTTTCAGCTGACAGCCCTGATAGCCAGCTGGTCCATTGTGTCCTAAACAGCAGATCTCACTGTTTCTAGTTTCTAGTCTCATTACTTCTAGTTTTGCTGGATTAAGTTCTTAATGAGTTTAAATAAGGGGCTGGAGGGATGGCTTCTGAGAGCCACATTGCTCGCTTGTTCGATTTCTGTTTTCATTTTGGTGGTGCTAGGGCTGGGCCTCAAGACTCATGAAGGCCAGAGAATTTACCTCTATTGACCCCTACACCCCTACCTAGTTCTTTTCTTTTCTCTTTTTTCAAAAGCCCTTATCAGTCTATTCTTTGTGCCAATACCAAGTTGTTCTTTGTAAACTGTAAAGCTGATTGTGTCATTTAAATCCCACTTGACATTCTGCAGTGGGCTGGGCATAGTGGTGCACGCCTTTAATCCGGCACTCAAGAAGCAGAGGCAGGCAGATCTCTGTGAGTTTCAAGGCTAGCTTGGTTACAGTTTGAGTTCCAGGACAGTCTGGGCTACACAGAGAAATCTTGTCTCAAAAATAACAACAGCCAGGTGGTGGGAGTGCACACCTTTAATCCCAGAACTTGGGAGGCAGAGGCAGGTGGATCTCTTTTGAGTTTGAGGCCAGCCTGATCTATGGAGCTAGGTCCAAGACCAGCCAGGGCTGTTACACAGAGAAACCCTGTCTTGGAAAAACAAAACAAAAACAAAACCAAGCAAACAAATAAGTGTGTGTGTGTGTGTGTGTGTGTGTGTGTGTGTGTGTGTGTGTGTGTGTGTGTGTGTATTCGTGCAATGGGCCTCCGTGGTCTTCAAGACCTCAGCCAAATTTAGCTCAGTGTGGTGTTTCCTGTTACTGAACTAGGCTGCTTTCCCTCTGAGTTCAGCATAGTTTTCCCCAGAGCGCATTCCCAGTACCCTTTAGTCTGAATCAGAGGCCCTTCCTGTGTGAGTATCTTTAGACCATTTCTCTCTCATATCCCATAATGCTTACCTCATTCATTACTTATCTTATTATAACAAAATACCTCACTGAAGCAATTAAAGAAGAACGGTTTGTTTGGCTCCCAGCTCGTGGTGCCGGCCATCCTGGCAGAGAAGGCATGGTGTTATGAGCTCCTGTAGCTGTGGTGGGAGCTCCCAACCACTGATCCCATTGTGTGGGTAGACAGGAAATGAAATGGTGATCTGTGGGTACTGGCCCTCCCCCTTTCTCTCTTTTGTGTTCCCACTGAGTTCCATGGTTCACTGTGTTCACTGCATAAAAATAAACTTGATAGTCAGGAGGGGATTGCTGGCAAGAGTAGCAGAAAGGATTTCTTGTGTTCACCTTCCAGGCTCCATGTGAGCCTGGCACCCAAGACAGAGCCCTGTAAGAGCCAAGTGCATCCGAGGGCTCACACATCCAGAATCACTGTTTTGCTGATACCACTTCAGAGCACACTTTTCCAGTTGTCCTAAGTGTACAACCACAATAGGAAGCCAGCAAAGTGTGCAGAGCACTGTTCCTTGTAAAAGAAAAATTGGAAACTGCCTGAAAGCCCTGGAATCTAGAGAGTTAGTGAAGTAACCCGCGGTGGCTCTTCATACGAGGTGTTGTGGGCATTTTGTCAGGGTGCTCTCTCCACAAAACAGAACTTTTGCCACATGGCTGGGAGGAAGGCTGTCATGGTGATTAGGTTGTGCTCAGTGATTAAAATCCCGTGTTTAGAAGTGTTCTCTGCTTTTTTCAACCTCTTTAATAAATATTTATTTGTGTTTGTAATGGAAAATAAATTTTCCCTCTGGTAGAGAAATTTCCCTCTGCCTTCACACACTCAAAACCCTTTTGGTGTTGTGGTCATTTCTCCTTCAGTCGTTCTGATAGGCTATCCAGTTGACTGAGCTCTGTGGTAGGGTCTTTAGCTGCATTAAATCTACACATCAACTTGACCTGAAGCAGAGAAGGATCAGAGGCATCTGGTATGCTCTTTGCTTCATCCTATCTTGAAAAGAGAGAGTTAGGCAGGCAAAACCGAAGATGTACAAAGGCTTTTGCTGGGGAGTAGATTGGCATAGCATAAGGCTAATGAGAAAAATTTAAAACAAACAAAGCCAGGAGTTTGTCCTGGCACACTGTAAATCTGAAATTAAGTCACTTTCTGTATCTTACCCTCTTGATTTATATCCGAGGATTGCAGAGCATTACAGGCCTCCCACTTTGCATTAAGTGTGAGGTTCCTTGTTTTGGTGGCAGTCAGTTCTCACTTCTTCCTCCAGTCATCCAACAGCCCTCCTCTTCCGGTGCTGCTGGAGAAAGCTGACAGTCTTCCCTTTCCCTGAGCTCTTAGAAAATATCCCCAAGCCCAAGGCCATGAACCAAGCTTCATGGAAGTGACCACCCCGGTTGCTGGCCTGTGTTCACTATGTGAAGTGGCTGCTGTCACTAGGGGCAGTAGAAGTCATTTTCCTTGGGCTGCATCTTCCCCAACTTCCAGGCTCCTGGGTTCTGCCACTCTTCACAAAGAGGACTTGCTGTAGGCTCGCCTTGTCACTCCAGGCCAAACTGAGTTCCATGGTTCACTGTGTTCACTGCATAAAAATAAACTTGGTAGTCAGGAGGGGTTTGCTGGCAAGAGTAGCAGAAAGGATTTCTTGAGTTGAGTTCACACACAACAAAATGCCAAAATCTTAGTAACATCGCACCATGAGTTCTGTGACTTTCCCATCTGCATCACCTGTGCCCTGTCAAGCTGTGGACTGTTTCACCCTCCCAGACAGCCTCCCTGTACACCTTCCCAGTCTCTGCCCGGCTGCAAGTTTTTACATCCAGCATCACTTTTGTCCAGACCTTTTCAAAGAAGCCATGGGATTTGATTTTGTGACTTTGAAGGAAGTATGTCACCGTTTACCTAGAATGTTCTGTTCCATTCATATCTGGTGTCTCTAACATACTTAGCAGGGCCAAGATGTTAGGGAAAGGGAGAAGGGTTCACAATCATGCCTTCTCCTCAGATGCTGTCTGCAAGCCTCCACTCCCAGTACCCAGATCTAGACTCACGAGGGCAACCGGTGTGGCTTTTCAGGCCCACTGGATGGCACAGAGATTCATGGTCTCACCTCCATGGTGCTAGAATGCTTGCAAAGTGTACATGAACACTTGTCTTCACTTCCTAATTAGCCATGTCCTTCTGTTATAATTGTTTGGATTTTTTTGTTTTGTTTTGTTTTTTGTTCTGTGACAGAGCAATGATGGTTCTCTGTCTACTTTCTTTTCTAGGTTATGCCATACCATTTCCTCTTGAGAGTAGGCAGATGGGTCCTCAGTTTGTAAAGCTAACTTGAATTCCCCATTGCATAAGGAACAGCATGTATCTCACAGGAATGTTAAGGTGTGAGCTGTCATGAAATAGCCTTAACTGTAACAGAACTGACAAAAAAAAAAAGCCATAAAATAGCATAAAACACAACATCTGAATAGTCAGTCCAGCTGTACCACAGCTCCAAAAACCCAGCAACACGGGATGAGATGCTCAGAGATAACAGGTCATTACTAGAGAGAGGCAGGCTTGAGGTGGTCCAAAGCTTTGAACTCTTACAGGCACCTTTGCTTGATTTGGAATAAATGAGCTCCTTAAGGGACCACCTTGCCTACTGGCTGGTCAAGTTTGCAACTAGGACACTGTGGTGGTTTGAATAAAAATGGCCCTCCAACGTTCACAGGGAGTGAGACTATTAGGATGAATGGCCTTGGAATAGGTGTGGCCTTGCTAGAGTAATATGTCACTGGGGAGGGTGAATTTTGAGGTTTTAAATGCTCAAGCCAGGCTGTGTCTCTCTCTTGCTGTTGATTGCTGAAGCGAGACCCTGGCGGGTAGGAGACAGACAGATATGCCATGCAGAGAGCTTGGGTATAGAGTTTATTTAGTGGGTTTTGGGAAGGGTATAAGGGTAGGGGGATTACCGAGAGGATGAGAGGGATGGGAAGAAGGGAGGGGAGGGAAGGGAAGGAGAGGAAAGAAAAGGAGAAGAAATAGAAAATCAGCTTGCCTCAGCAGAAGCTGGGAAGGAGACTGTGGGTGGTCAGAACTTGTCTCTTAAAGGGACAGTGTACCCAGGTGACAGGGAAGGCCAGCAGAATTTACAGATCTTAAACAAAATGAGTACTTTTACCTGCTTTGCCCTCTCACTGATCTACAGGAATGTTCGTTTCTATAGTAGGAAGAAATCAGGGCGGAAACATCAAAACTTAATTAAAACTATAAAAATCTAGATTTTGAATCTATATCATCATTTTAAAATTCATTCTTCCTACTGTGTAATTTCTAGCTTTCAAAAGACCCAACAGTGCTGGAGCTTAGTGGTAGACAGCGTGTTTACTGTTTTATCTTGTTTTATGATGTTTTTGAGAGTGTGCTTGTTTAGTATGCTTGCAGTCTTCTTTGGATATATTACCCAGCTCCCTCAAAACAAACAGTAAAACGCCAGCTGTATGTTTCCACCCTAAAGTGCCCCATATGTAGTGTGCTTCACAGGAGGAGGCCTGAGCTAAGTAAAGTACACAGTCTCAACTCCAAAATGTAACTTAATATTTTATTAAGCTGAATGTTACAGGGCTGGAGGGATGGCCCAGCATTTAAGAGCTCTGGCTGCTCTTCCAGAGGACCCAGGTTCAGATCCCAGCACCACCCACATGGCAGCTCACAACTGTCTGTAACTCCAGTTCCAGAGGACCAACACCCTCATACAGGCATACATGCAGGTGAAACACCAGTACACATAAACTAAATAAATAAATAATTAAAAAAAATGAATGTTACATAGCAAAAACCCTTTAAAGCTCTGAGTGACTGTGGGCTGAACGCCCTCTTGTGGTAGAAGCAGGAGTTTCTTTAGCAGGAAAAGCTGTCTACTTCGGTGACTTATGGATGCTCTGATCATCAGGCCCCAAGTTGAAGGTCAGCTAAGCTTTTATCTTGCAGATCTGTTGGATCAAAGAACCAAATCAACCCTGGGAAACAAGATTTTGGCATTTAAAACCTAATAAAAGAAGAAGGACTTTTTTTTTTCCAGATTGGTGGTCAAATGGAAGTTGGTCTTTTGATTCCATTGCCCCTGGGTGATTTCTCCCAGTGTGAAGAAACTTTTCTCCTCGATACTGCGAAATAGCAAGGGAACAGTGTGGTTCTGATGATAGCACCTCCCCATCCCTGCTCATCTTGCAAGCACCATACTTTAGAGACAGCATCTTTAGCCTGTCTTCAAATGAAACTCTCACCCCTGCACATGCCCCTAGAGCCTGTTCTGTCTCCTGTGTTATCTCAGAGTAATAAGAACTTCAGAAGCGGGCTTATTGAGTTAGCAGACTGTGGCTGAAGAAATGACCTGGATTGG
This sequence comes from Dicrostonyx torquatus, assembly GCA_028555095.1. Taxonomy (NCBI): domain Eukaryota; kingdom Metazoa; phylum Chordata; class Mammalia; order Rodentia; family Cricetidae; genus Dicrostonyx; species Dicrostonyx torquatus. Next base: position 12,597,079 of record JAQHUG010000027.1, on the reverse strand, counting down.
CAGCATGGATCCAGGGTCATCATCACAGTGTCCTTCGGAAAGGAGGTAGCGGGTAAGGGTGAGAAAGGGTGATATGACAGGAGGAAAAAGAGATTGGCAGGTGCCCCTGCTGCTTTGAAGATGGAAGCTGGAGCAAAGCATGCACAGTTCTAGACATTTCTAGAGGTATCTCTAAAAACTAGAAAGGCGGGGGGAAAAAAAGAGATTCTCCTCTGGAACTTCAGAAGGCATGAAGCACCGTCAGTCTCCCTCAGACTCCTCCCTCGGACTTCTGAGCTGTGAGGGGATAGTCATGCTCTTTTCAGTCTTTAAGTTTTGGCTACTTTGTTTCAGCAGTGAGGGCAGTAGTATACAAAGCCTTGTAACCAAATGAATGCTCCAGGTCTAGAACTTTTTTAGAACTAGTATTTAGGTTAGTATTTTCATCTGTCAGAGTGTACTAACAACTCCTCTTAGTGCTCTCAAACAAACCCGCCTTCTTTATTGTTCAAGCCGTATGTCCATCTCAAGTCAGAGAAGCTTTCCATCCTCACTCAGGACCAAGGTTCACTCCCTACACTGCACAAGGATCAAGGGAACATGAAAAATAGTACATTTTATTTTTCATTGTGATTTTATGTGTGAGTGTTTTGCCTGTATTTCTGCACACCATATGCCTGGTGCCCAGGGAGGCCAGAAGACAGAGTCAGATCTCCTGGAATTAGAGTTGCAGATGGCTTTGAGCTACCCTGTGCATGCTGGGAATCAAACCCAGGTCCTCCAGAAGAGCAGCCAGTGCTCTGAACCTTAGAACCAACACATTAGCTATAAAGGCTTCCTTCTAGCCATGTCACACGTGACTCACTGGTATGGCAGGTGACATAGCCACGCCTAACTTCAAGGAGGCTAGGAAGCTTTTCATAACACTTCTCCAGAAAGGAAGAATGTGAATATTGGGAAGTACACTGAATGCCACCAAACTCTTCTTCCTTACTGCTGCTTTCCCCCACACCACATTTGACGTTTATTACTGGCTAAGGATTCAGGCTTATATACTATAACTGGCTCTGGACTTGTCTGCATAGCAGGTTGTATATGATACACAACTCCTTAAATTATTCCACAATTCCTTTTTACACTTAGGTAATTCTTATGTATATAAGTATATAAGACAGGTATAAACTCAAATGTTTACAGCTCATAAATCGTGAAGACATTTATTTTAAATAGTCTGCCGAGCAGTGGTGGTGCACACCTTTAATCCCTCTCTGCTCCCCTCCCTGCCTCTCCCCTCTCCCCTTCAACCTTCCC
>JAQHUG010000027.1:12561203-12575861 GCA_028555095.1 Dicrostonyx torquatus | reverse complement strand
CTCTGTTTAAATCTGTTACCCATTTTTAATTGGGTTATGTGTTTTCTTCATATCTAGGTTTTTTTAAGTTTATTATGTATTGTAGATATTATCCCTTTATCAGATGTATAGTTAGTAAAGAATCTTTTCCCTTTATGTAGGCTATCACTTTATCTGAAGGACAGTGTCCTTTGCCATGCAGAAACTTCTCAGTTTTATGAGTTCCCATTTATTAATTGTTGATGTTAGTACACGCACTAATGGTATTCTGTTCAGAAAGTCTTTTTCTAGCTGGGCGTAGTGGTGCACGCCTTTAATCCCATCACTCTGGAGGCAGAGGTGGGTGGATTTCTGTGAGTTTGAGGCCAGCCTGGTCTACAGAGTGAGTTCCAGGACAGTAAAAGATACACAGAGAAACCCTGTCTCGAAAAAAAGAAAGAAAAAGAAAAGAAAAGTAATAAAGGAAAAAGAAAAGTCTTTTCCTGTGCCAATAAGCTCAAGGCTAGTCCTCCTTTCTCTTCTATCAGGTTCAATGCATCTGGTTTTATGTTGAGATCTTTGACCCATTTGTTGTTGCGTTTTGTGGAAGGTGATAATGGATTGATTTGCATTCTTCTACATGGAGCCATTCAGTTAGACCAGCACCATTTCTTGAAGATGCTGTCTTTTATCCTGGCTTCTTGATCAAAAATCAGGTGTCCATAGGCATGTGGATTTATGTTTGAGTCTTTCACTGGATTCCATTGATAAACATATCTGTGTTTGCACCAATACCATGCTGTTTTTATTACCGTTGCTCTGTAATAAACTTAAAATCAGGGGCAGTGATACCTTCTGTAGCTCTTTTATTGTGTAGGGTTGTTTTAACTGTCCTGGGTTGGTGTTTCCACATGCAGCTGAAAATTGTCCCTTCAAGGTCTGTGAAGAACTGTGTTGGAGTTTTGATGCGAATTGCATTGCATCAATAGATTGCTTTTGGCAGGGTGGACACACTCGCTATGTTTGTTATGTGCTTGCTGTAAACTGCCCTTATTATGTTTAGGTATGCCTCTTGTATCCCTAATCTCTCTAGGACTTTTATCTTGAAGGGGTGCTGGATTTTATCCAAGGCCTTTTCTGTATCTAGTGAGATAATAATGTGGTTTTTGTCTCTGTTTGTTTATATGATGGATTACATTTATCAATTTACATATCTTGGCTGGGTGGTGGGGTTGGTAGTGATGCATACCTTTAATCCCAGCACTCGGAAGGTGGGTCTCTGTGAGTTCAAGGACAGCCAAGGCAACACTGAAAAACCCTGTCTCAGAACAAAAACAAAAAAATTGCATATGTGAACCATCCTTACATCTCTGGATCTCTAGGATGAAGCCTACTTGATCACAATGGATGATTTTGTTGACGTGTTCTAGGATTCAGTTTGCAGGTATTTTATTGAAAAATTTTGCATCTGTGTTCATAAGGGAAACTGAATCTCTCTTTTGAGACATGGTTTCTCTGTGTAGCCCTGACTGTCCTGAAACTCGCTTTATAGACTAGGCTGGCCTCAAATTCACAGAGATCCACTTGACTCTGCCTCCTGAGTGCTGGGATTGCTTATCTGATCTTGGTTTAACTTTGGTAAGTGGAATATATCAAGAAAATTATCCATTTCTTCAAATTTTCTGATTTGCTGGTCTAGGATTACTTATTCCCTTTTAATCCCTGTTTTTCCCCTACTTGGGTGTAGTTTCCCTAACCTCTTTGTTGTTGTTTCCCCCAAACAGGGCTTCTCTGTGTAGCACTGGCTGTCCTGGAACTCACTCTGTAGACCAGGTTGTTCTCAGACTCAGAGATCTGCCTGCCTCTGCCTCCCGAGTGTTGAGATTAAAGGTGTGTGCCACCAACCTGGCATAGTTAACCTCTTTGGGTTGGAGTTTTCTTTCTAGGGCCTTTTGTAGGGCTGGATTTGTAGATAGATATTGCTTAAATTTGTTTTTTTATCATGGAATGTCTTATTTCTCCACCTATTATGATTGAAAATTTTGCTGGGTATAATAATCTGAGCTGCCTTTGCTGTCTGTGGTCTCTTAGAGTCTGTTGCACTTTATATGTTATTTGGTCTTTTTCCCTTGCAGCTTTTAATAGTCTCTGTTCTATACATTTAGTGTTTTGATTATTATGTGCCAAGGGAACTTTCTTTTTTGGTTCTGTATGATTCTTGCATTTTGATAGCCATCTCTTTTTAGGTTAGGGAAATTTTCTTTTATGATTTTGTTGAAAATATTTTCTGTGCCTTTGACCTGAGTTTCTTTTTCTCAAGACAGGGTTTCTTTGTGTCATCTTGGCTGTCCTGGAACTAGCTCTTATAGACCAAACTGGCCTCCAACTCACAGAGATCTGCCTGCCTCTGCCTCCCAAGTGCTGGGATTAAAGTGTGCCACCACTGCCCCTACTGCCTGACTGATTTGATCTTTTCATAGTGTTCTAGTTTCCGTGGATGTTTTGTGCCAGGATTTTTTTTTTTTGAATCAACATTTTCTTTCACTGAGGTGTCCATTTCTTCTATCATGTCTTCAGTACCGGAAACTCTCTCTTCCATCTCTTGTATTTTGTTGGCAAGACTTGCCTCTGAGATTCTTGAGTTCCGGAATTTTCACTTTTAGATTTCCCTCAGTTTGGGTTTTCTTTATTGATTCTTTTTCCATTTTCAGGTCTTGAACTATTTTTGTTTTCTCACTTCCTCCCATTGTTTGTGTTCTCGTAGATTTCTTTAAGGGATTTATTAACATCCTCTTTAGGGACCTCTATCATATTCATAAAGGCTATTTTAAGGTTTTTCTCTTGTGCTTCAATCATGTTGGAATACTCAGAGCTTGCTGTGGTAGGGCTGTTGGACTTTGACATGTCCTGTCTGTTACTATGTTTTTACCCAAGTGTCTAAGCATTTCTGATTGGAAAGACTGTAATTCTAGGTGCTGATATCTGGTCTTGTCTTTGTTGGGTGTTTGTTATTTGGTTTCTGTTGCCCTTTCAAGTTCTTAGGAGAGTGTTGGCCTGGTAGGAAATTCTTCTCAGATCTTGATTAGGTGTGGTCACTGGTGGTTCCAGGTAAAATGTATTTCTGGGTCTTGGGAATGGAGATTGGCCAGGAAGTAGGGAGGCAGGGTAACAGGGGTTCAAAGGAGGTGTTCCTCCAGGGTCTATTTAGACCCCTGGGAATGGGGACAGAGAATGAGGAGAAGCCACAACAACAGAAGGTCTGCTACCGAGAGAGGGAGAGGGGCTGGGCTTGCAGGAATGGGTTTACCCTTGAGCTTCTGCTGTTAGAGTAGCCTGTGGATTCCCTGCTGGAAAGGTGGGATAAAGCAACGGGGGAGAGGGTGGAAGTTAGGAGCAGAAGAGCTGCATGATCCACTGGAGGTGGGGGTAGGAGAAAGGGAGGCTGCAGCAGGTTTCTGCTGCAGAGTTGGGGATTGGGTTTGGAGGAGCTGAGGGTCTAGAGTGCATATCTGACATTTTTTATGTGGGTTCTGAGAATAAACTCAGGTCCTTATGGTTAAACAGCAACCAAGCCATCTCCCCAACCCTTGCCAGGGTTTTCACAAGAAAGTTTTTCTTAATAACAAAGAATATCAGCAAGTATTTTCTTTCTATAGTATAATGATTACTATGGGGTTCCTATTCAGAGACTGTCTGACTTAAAGCTTGGCTTCATGCTGAAAAGCCAGTCTCTCTGGATTGTTTTTGGTCATGTGCTAATGTTACACGTATGCTCCTCTGAGTTCCCAGAGAAATTGTTTTACAATTTCCTGTTTATGGTGTGTGCATATAAGGGTGGATAAATAGTATAAAACAAGAAAAGGTAAAATTTTGATGGAAAAACATTGCAATAAACCAGGTAAAATTTGCAAGATAGAAATCATTTATATATGCCGCTGGCATGTTTGTATTTTGTTAAAACAGGCATTCCATGAACACATGACCAGCTACCCCACAAATCAAATGAAAAAGCACTGGCTGGCTCTCCTCTCAGACAGAGGGCTGCTTGGCCTCCAGCAGTCACCTAGGAAAGCTTGTTAGACTTCTGCTGCTCCCCTGATGGCTGTGGCAGCCGGTTCACTGTGAAACAAGGAATAAAGCTAAGGAAGGCTATTGCTCTTTGCTTATGCTATAGATAGAGAAGTTTTGTGTTACTAGATGAGCAGAGGCATGTCTTCCGTTTCTTTGATGGTAGACTTGACACTTTGATTTACCAAGACAGTGTGTGTGTGTGTGTGTGTGTGTGTGTGTGTGCGCGCGCGCACTTGCCAACAAGAGTGCCCAACCTTTTGACCTTCCTCTGCTACAATGCCGGAGCCACATTCACAGCTATCCTGGGATCTTATTGCTCACGAGCTGCAGTTTGGACGTACCTACGTCCACATGCTGATGATACCGATTCCTGCTTGTCTGCAAGGGTGTGAAATGCTGACATGATTCTGCCAGGACCATGACCATCCTAATGGCCACAGCAGATCAGTGACTGAGTACTGACACACATGCACACACACCTGAAATGATTAGTAAAGGGCTTATGTTAAGCAGATAGATTTATTAAAAATAATGTTAATATAATCCCAGGGCACACTGATTTCAAGAGAGTCTTTGCAACAGATTTCATCATAATCACTTATCAACTAAATAACAATGGTTAACTTAACTTATAGAATCGCTAAATAACAGAGGAAAAGAAAGGACCAAGCTAATCCAGTAGAGACTGAGCTGGCCTTGATATCCTTAAACATCTATCCAGCCAGCAGCCATGGGCAAAGCTGGTCTCTAGAGGGTTAATCAGGGCCCAAGGGAATCTTTGCAATGGACTCCTCCTGCACCTGCCAAGGCTCCAAAAGGCTTGGGAGCCAGAAAGAAAGCAGGAACAGTATCCTACACGGTTCCAGTTCTTATAAAGGATTAAAGGCCAGTTAAGATTTTCATGTTCACTATTTCAAAATGCTAGTTTTAAAAAATTTTTACTAGCAATGTATGTGTTTCCCCTCCACATCTCTTAAACCCGAACACCCAGTGTAGAAACACTCGCGGGAGAACCAGAGAGAGGAAGAGGGAGAAGACTGTGTGTGGTGGATGCTGGTGCTGCTGAGGGGCTGCGGATGCCAGCTGTGGCAGCACTAAATCCCCCAGTAAGGCATCAGGTGTCGGGACTCCTTCTCATAAACGTCTGGAATGACACCATAGGGTGTCTGTACCATCTTCACTGTCGACTTCCCGAAAAGCTGGCTCTCGTAGTCTATCAGCTGCCTCCAGAAGCCCACGTTGGGCCTGATGACAGGCCTCCGGGCTTTCACCCAGTTGTATGCCTCCAGTAGACACACATTGTGGAATTTCATCAGGTACGCAATACAGAGGGTGGCCGAGCGGCTCACTCCTGCAGCACAGTGCACCAAGGTAGCCCCATGCTTCTTGCTCACACTGTGGATCTTGTCAGCCACAGTGTCAAAGTACAATCTGATGGGAGCATGAGGAATGTCAGCCAGAGGCACTTTAACATATTCAAACTGGGGCCAGTTGAAGTTGGGAATCTCAATGGTAGCATTAACGATGCAGGTGATGCCCCGGGCCTGAAGGAGGTGTCGGTTGGAGGCCACACTGCCTCTGCCCAAGAAGAGAGAAGAGGTGATCTGAGCAATGCCTCCTATGTCTCCCTCGGAAATCATCCGAGGAGCCATGAGAGTCCGTGGGAGCGTGCTGTGACCTCTGGAGCTCATGAAGATGCCAGCAGTCAGTCACACTTTCATCATCGGAGGGCCAAGACCAAAGAATGATGGAGTCCGTCCTCCACCAGGGAATTCAAGACAGCAGCCTCCTTCCTGCAAGACACACATAGCTGTCAGAACTTTCCAGGCTACTCATCTGCCACAGCTACCTCCAGTACTTGGGGGAAGGGAAAGAATTAGGAAGTTATTTTCTAAGGCAGAGTGCATTCTTTGCAGGAATTATATAAACCCTTTTCTATTGACTATTAGGAAATGTAGCCTGTAATCAATATAAAACTAAGCTTTCTTTTCTTTAAAGTCTTTCAGTGAAAATAGTCGCCTTATTTTTAGGAAAGTTAAAGACAGAAAACATGCCTAACTGGTTCCTGAAGAGCCATCTGGCAGAATCCTGCTGAAGAGTTGGCTTTCCTTGATTTTTCAGTGTTGGGATCAAACCCAGTCTGAAGCTGTACAGGCAAGTGCGTTATCACTAAGTTACTGTCCCTGCCCAGAAGTCCAACAGGTTGTACTCCAAAGACACAGCATTAGGTTCTTCCACACCGAATTCGAGATTGAGACCTTGTGGAGAAGGTGTCTGAACGTGATGCTACATCAGGCAAGGTAGGTGATAAACTGCCTTTATGGAATAACAGAACTAAACTGGAAGCTAGCAGAAATAAAAGCCAAGCCATCTTTGTTCTTTACTATTTAAAAATACTTTCTGTACTTATTTATTTATTGTGTGGGTGTCTGTGTGTATATATGAGGGGGCATGTGGAGGTCAGAGGACAACTTGTGAAGCTTGGTTCTCTCCTTCCACCAAATGGGTTTCAGGGATCAAACTTTGGTTTCAGGCTTGGCAACAAGTCCTTACCTACTAAGCCATCTCACCAGCCCCAGGACACCTATTTCTTATCATTTTTATGACCCGTGAATACTTTGCAAGTCCAATTAAATTTGGGTAAAGTACTGTGGCCTTCAATGAAAATAATCCCGGGCAACTCGCAGGCACAGTCATTGTGTGTGTTTATGTATACAGTGCTGGAGAGTGAATCAGGGCCTGCCTCAAACACGCTAATAAGCACCAAGGGAGTTAAACCCTCACCTTTGAAGGTCAGGCATGATCTTCAAATTTTATTACTGTCAATCAGCTAAATAGGAATTTAGCTGAGCTAACTCTGGGTAATGTAAATTATAACCTTACCCTCCTCTGCCAATTTGAAGCTCCTGGGTGAATTCTGCTGGATTCAGGGACGTGCTGGCATTAACATTAATTTAGTTTAGTATCTGAAGTCTATGTTTTCCCATTAGTAAAGTGTTTACTATAAAATATTGGTGTATATTTGTAACAACAGAAAAGGAAATTATTGAGCTGGGCATGGTAGCATATGCCAGGCAGGGGACTGTGTGTGAGTCCCAGGCCAGCCTATGCTACTCAGTGAGACTATGCCTCAAGAAGGAAAAGATAATTATTGGTTTCCTGAGACTTCAGACACACCACTCTCTCACTGCCAAACCACCATGTTTCATAGTTTGTGCATCCTGATAAGTGTGTAACACCTGCCTGGTGCCACGGGAAACCTGAGTGCTCAGCCAGACAAACAGCTTGCATAGCGGCAGCATTATGGTACTCACGTGCTGAGGAGTTCAATGAGCCCTTGGTCTGGATCCAGAAGGTCTTAGGTAAACAGTGGTTACAGTGTATACAAATCAGATCTGTAGGAAGACAAGGATGTAGTGAGTCAGGAAGTGGCATGCCATTCCTCCTGGGTTTGGGTTTTTTTTGTTTGTTTGTTTGTTTTGTTTTTTTGAGGCAGGGTTTCTCTGTAGCTTTGGAGCCTGGAGCCTGGAGCCTGTCCTGGAACTAGCTCTTGTAGACCAAGCTGGCCTCAAACTCAGAGATCTGCCTGCCTCTGCCTCCCGAGTGCTGGGATTAAAGGCGTGTGCCACCACAGCCCGGCTCCTCCTGGGTTCTTGCTTCTAAAATCAAATATGGGATGAATCTTGAAAGCAGGGGTCTACTGAACATTTCTGACGTGACTTAAAGAATATACCACCTAAGTCTCAGGGACATAAGCCCACAGTCTGCAAGCATTAGGCACAGTTTTGGCAATGAAGACAAAGGAGATTCAGGGACCACATCATATACTACTGAAGGCATCACAGAGTGCTCGTTAGGCCTCTGTAAGACCTCTAAGCCACAGCCTCTTCCTGGCATCCACTGTCACCCCAGGAGCATGAGGACCTGAGCCTGAAGTCACAGCAGGAAGAACAAAGCAAGAACAGGGGTGGCAAGATGAGCTATGACATGGGTACAGAAGTGCAAGGTGGTATGGTGGAGGTGAGCATTATCTTCAGACGTGGGTCCAGGACAGCTTCACAGCAAGGTCAGAGGCAGCGGCGCCACCAGCTGGCCCTGCTGTCAAGGAGAGTAAGCAAGTTCATTCTCTTCCCCGTTTTAGCCTCTGTCCATTCTGTAACCCAACAAGCACCATGCCCATCTCCAGAAAGGGCTCCCCCGTGCAGATCCCACACAGACCCCTGCCTCACCCAGATAAACATCACGCTTACAGCTCTGCTCACATATAAATGATGTACAAACTGACATAACCCGTGACACAAATACTCCAGACACAGGACCTTCAAAATAATAAATACCCGGGCACCCCACTCAGTAATGTTCCTTTGTAATCCATTCCTCTTAGGCCCTCAACCTCATTTTATTTTGAGTTGTGTGTGTGTGTGTATGTGTTTGAGACAGAATCTTACTAGGCAGGCTTAGCTAACTACTAACCACCTATGTAGCCTAGACTGGCCTTAAACTCTTAATCCTCCTGCCTCAGTCTCTTGAGTACTGGGATTACATGCATGTGCCACCACACTTAGCTTTGAAGTTGTCTATAAGAGTCCTGTTAATTTGGGTGTGTCTGGCTTATTTGAACAGAGTATGCGGTTCATCAGTGATGCTGGGCAGAACTCCATTTCTGATGCTGAGTGGTACTCAGCAGTGTAAAAACATGTGGTTTCTTTATCTGCTCACCTGCTGATGAATACTGCGTTGTTCCTAGCTTAAGGCTGTTTTGAGTAAAACACTATAATGTTCAGGGCTAGACCTCTGTGTGACTGAATGGTCTCCCTTGGTTAAATACCTAGAAGTAAAGACTACTACATGACATGTAGATTTAACACTTGCAGATGGTTTTGAAAGCTGGGCATGGTGAGGCAAACCCATAATCCCAGCACTGGGGAGTTGGGGCAGACGGATCATAAGTTCAAGGACAGCCTGAGCTAGACCTTGTCTCCATTGCAAACCAGCAAAAGAACAGAGAATATAATAAAATAGTTTAAAAGAAAAATCAGGGACCAGGATTTAGTTCTATGATGGAGTGCTTGCCTGGCATGCATGACTCCTCAGATCCACTGTTAGTCCTCAGACTGGTTAGATAACTTAGCAGGTAAAGGTGCTTTCCACTGAGCCCGTGGACCCAAGTCCCTTCCCCAGAACCCACATGGTGGGTTGTTGTCCTCTGACCTCCACACATGAGCTGTGGTGTGCCTCACGCAACAAGTTAACAATGTAAAAACACCAGCACCGCCACGGGGAACTAGACGCCCAGTCGGCATTTAAGAGCTCCACACCCTGCTCTTGTAAGGGATTAGGGTGCCATTCCAGTACCCACAAGGCAGCTCACAAACCTGACTCCAGTTCTAGGAGGGATATGATGCCCTCTTCTGGCCACTATGGGCACCAGGAATGCACAAAGTACATGTATCCATCCATCCAGGCAAACAAGCATACACAGAGTGGCTCATGCCTGTAATCACAGCACTTGAGAGGTGAGGCAGGGAGATCAGGGGTTCAAGATCATCCTCAGCTATATAGCAACCCAGAGGCCAGCCTGGGTTACATGAGACCTTATACTATACCCAAAGCCAGGTTCAGTTCTGTCACAGTGCAGTGACTTTCCTGTCAGAATCCCATGGGAGGTTTGTTAGGACTCAGACCATTGGCCCCAGTTTCTGTGGTTCTGAGCAGGACTGGAGAACTTGAATTTCCCAGATGCTGCTGCTGTGGGTCGGGACAATCTGAGAACTGCTGAAGCACTGGGTACCATGTGCTACCACCCAGGACACCCTATGAAGGCTGAGGTGCTCAGAGTGCTGCCCCATGGCACAGGGGTCTGCAGGACAACAGGGGCAAGTGTACTTTGTGGAAGCAGAGGAGGCGATGGTGGAAGGAGGTGTGTATGTAGGGGGTTGTGTGGGCTGTAAAGGTGTGCAGACTGTGAGCTCTTGCCTGAACAAAACAACTGTGGCAATAAATGCAAAACTCAAAGCGCTGACGATTCTCTACTCAAATTTCTACATGGCTATCTCGTTGCCTAGTTAGGAGAAATTCAGCCCCTGTGTTCTCCCAAATAATCCTGCCATCCAGGAGGCTGCCTGCCCAGGCTGGAGGCCTTGTCAGCAGGATGGTCTTCCAGGGTCCCAGGCTGTGCAGAGGCAGGCCAGAGTCAGGCTTCACTCCTTACTGCTCATGCGCTCAGCGTGGACAGATTGTGTGTCCTCCAGGCAGAATCCAAGCAAGGCAGACACGATGCTCTGTTCCTGCTGCCACCACCAGTCCTGTGCCAGCAAACCTGCTCCAAAATGCCAAAAGCTGGCTACAAGGTTTAGAAAAACACCTTCTGTCAGTAAGTGCTCTAAGGGCGGGTACAACAGACACTTCTCTGACAAGTCCCCTACCCTGACAGGATGGAAAACTCACGTTTGAGTAGGGCAGAGGGTGATTGCAATTTGGAGAAGGCACATAAAGCCAGGAAGGCTCCAAAAAAAGTGTCCTCTAGCTCTGCACCACACACTGCTTCTCTGTAGAACTGTGTGGGACACTGTGTCCTCGTCACAGTGTCCTGACGGCAGCAGGACCCCTTTAAACACTGACAGATGAGCCTGAGCCCAGATGGGCTAAACTCCTCCTGCATGTCACCTAGTATCCCAAACAAGAAGACTGGCACAGCCTGCCCACACACCATCCAGGGCATAGAACCTTCCTCATGGCATAGGGACACAAGGCGCTGTCCCTGAGTGGACATAAGCAGTCTAGTATGACCCATTTCTAAGAATGGCAGTGCCTAACTGTAAAGAATATAAAAGCCACAAGAATATAAAAGCATCACAGGCACGTAACATCCACACAGCAGATGTGTGCTAGGAGACAGAAAAGAAGTCTGGCCTGTGTGTGCGGGATCAAAGACTGCCCCAGGGCTGAGTGAGCAGGTCCCTCTACTGTTGCACACTGGCCTGTGGGAGCATCCCATTGCTGACTGACCGTGGTGTCCACACCTCAGCTTTCCCAAGCTGTGGTGCAGTCGCATTTTCTTCTGAGAGGGAAAAATGGCTCCTCACCAAGGAAACAGCAATGGGACACCAGAGGCACTGAAGCAGAGCTGCCCTAAAACAAACACAGAAGGTCGGGAGGGGTGCTCTGGGGGCATTTTAAAATCGGTGTCTTTGGCTCACACTTTTAATTACAGTACTTGGAGGAAGAGGCAGATAGAACTGAGTTCAAGACCAGCCTGATCTATGTAGCAAGTTCAGAGCAGCCAGAGATACATAAGACACCGTCTCAAAACAAAATAGAAAAATCAGGTGTAAGGATGTCCGGGATGCCAAGCACAGTGCGTGCCTATAATGCAGCACTCAGAAGGAGCCACAGGAGGACAGCAGCGAGTTCAAGAACAGCCAGGCGCTCTACTGAGGTCTGCCCTTGGGATAATAAGCATCAAGCACTAGGAACTAACAAAGTGTAGTGTCAGTGTCTCACAAGGGCCTGTAGTCTTTGTAGCATACCAGCGAGTAACAGCTGCCCTTGCTCCTGGCATGCAGAGCTCTGGGCATGTAGAACTGTCCTGTGGTTACACACTGGCAATCCACACCCAGAACAGTGCCAATGTGATTGAAAATGACTGGAAGTCCCGGCCCGGTCAGAGCATCCACCCAAGTATCACCAATGCTACTTTTCCTTCCTAATGCTGACAGCCACTAGCCTCAGCAGTTAAAGAAGTAGTGATCTGGGGCTGGAGAGATGGCTCAGCGGTTAAAAGCATTGCCTGCTCTTCCAAAGGTCCTGAGTTCAATTCCCAGCAACCACATGGTGGCTCACAACCATCTGTAATGGGGTCTGGTGCCCTCTTCTGGCCTGCGGGCATACACACAGACAGAATATTGTATACATAATAAACAAACAAACAAACAAACAAAAAAAGGAGTGATCCTAGCTGTGCTTTTTTTTTAAGTTGAAAATGCAGAAAGTGACCACAGGAAAGCTAAAGAGAACTGCAAATATGTATCTATGTATAATATACATGTTGTATATATTATATACGTGTTATGTGTGTATATACATATATACTATATACATAATGTATTTGAAGTTCTGTCACTTGGGCTGACAATGTTTCCCACAAGAACCATAGACTAGTCGGGCAGTGGTGATGCATGCCTTTAATCCCAGCACTTGGGAGGCAGAAGATGCAGGCAGATCTCTGTGAGTTTGATACCAGCTTGGTCTACAGAGCGAGTTCCAGGACAGGCTCCAAAGCTACACAGAGAAACCCTGTCTCAAAACAAAACACGCAAACAAACAAAAAACAAAAACAAACAAAAAACCCAAATCATAAACTACAAACCGGTACTAATCACAAGGAATCTTTTAGGATGTTGGTCAGGGTCCAAATGGCTCCAGAAAAATACAAACTCTTCCTATTGCCTTTGGGTGCCTCTCAGAGGTTGAAGTTCAGCCCCTGTTGTTTGAGATACCACATATTTAGAACACAGCACGCAGACTATGGAGCTGGATCTGACCTAGAGGGCTCCTCACTATAGTCTAGCTTCTGTCATGCCAGACAGTCCTACACAGGCTGCCAAGGGAGGGGAGCAGTTCATAGTCCTCCCTAGATGTGACACCAAAGAACCACAACAATGACCGGCATGGCAAGACATCCACAAAGGTACAGTAAGTGGCTCTCACATGCTGGTGGCAACCAACAGCTGTCTAGTTGGATCAAGCCCACTCAAGAGGAGGGACATCATGCCAGGTACTGGAAACCTAGCCAGCTTCCTGGGGCTAGTGAGGTCATGGACCTTAGGAAAGACTCCTATCACCACTTTGCTAGAGCAGCACAATTCCTTACTGCATTCTAAATCTTACCCTTATGCCCACTGACAAATGTGACTACCACCCCTCAGCAAGGACACTTCTCTACAGCAAATGGAGCTCACTGCAGAAAAAAAACATCTGGACCCCATGAGATCTGTGGACTGTAGGGAGCCCAGTCCCAGTGGATAGGTCCATATCACAGCTCCTGCATCTATGGCTCTGGGAACATCATAAGAGAGGGGGCAGAAAAATTCTACGAGCCAGAGAACCAGGAAGTCTGCTGCGAGACTGCCTCTCTTAGAAATGGCTGCATAAACAAGACTTGAACAATGACGATATCAATAGGCATGCTAATGAGGAAGAGGTAAATTTTTACACGGGCCCATCCCTAGACAAAGACCTATGGCAACTAATGACTGCTGAGAGAGGGGAATTAATCTCTTCCAGGGATGAGCACCATAACTGGTAATACAGTACAAAGTGATCAGCCCTGAAACCATACACACACAAAACAAAAACGGACTCAGATTGTATTTATATATTTGTCCATATATACATATGTATATTTACATATATATAAAGGCGCTATCAATTTGAGAGTAGAGATGGAACATAAGAGAGGTTGGAGGAAAGAAAAGGGAGAAGTGATGTAATTATATTTTAATTTAAATAAACAAAATAATAAAATATCCCTAGCTTTAGGAACTTCCCAAGAACAGAGGGGTGGGTATATGTGTGTGTGTGTGTGTGTTATAGAGTTAAAAGTAAACACACGTACACACACACACACGAGATTTGTCTGTCTGGGTATATGTACGTGCCCAGAGGCCAGAAGACAGCACTGGATCCCCCTGGAGCTAGAGATAGGTGAGGCAAGGATTGGGAACTGCAAGAGGGTCCTCTGCAGGAGCAAAAAGCATGTTTGGCCCTGAGCCATTTCTCCAGCCCCTACAACACTGTTACTTTCTTACACTCAAAGAGCAACGCAATCACATTTTATCTTTCTATTAAGCATCTATCTAGATCTGCAAAAAACAATGAAACCTTAAGGTCACTCCTTTTAAAACAGAAGCATTTTAGCCTACACAGTAATAAATATTACTTTTCTCATTTACTTTCACTATTAAACCACAAGTGTGCACCACTGAAGGAAAAGTTGAGAATCACGACAGGGTCTCAGGTAGCTCAGGCTAGCCCCCACCTCACCATGCAGCTGAGGCTGACCTGGAACTCCTGATCATCTTACCTCTACCTCTCACACTTCAGCCTAAAAAATCATAACATAATTGATAGTCTTTCATTAAGGAAACATTTGACAGAACATTAAGAATACAATTCTAGGGTGCTGGAGAGATGGCTCAGCAGAAGAGCAGTGGCTGCCCTTCCTGGTCCTGAGTTCAATTCCCAGCACCCACATGGTGGCTCACAACCACCTGTAATGAGATCTGCTGCCATCTTCTGGCCTGCAGGCATACATGCAGACAGAACACTAAATACATAACAAATTTTTTTTTAAAAAAGAACACAATTCTAACTATGGTGTAATATTATTTTGAAATAGAATGAAATAAAAGATATCCACAAGTTGCTTTTAACTGTAAAAGTCAGCTGATTGAGTGGGACACCTTGACAGTCTACGGTAAGAGGTGAGGTCATTTTGCTTTTGCTGCCATATTAATGAAGCAATACAGAAGCGTTCTTGGATGAGGGCAAATACACCCAGTACACGTGAAACTAAGACACCTAGAATCCAGAACTTGGGAAGCTGAGGCAGGAAGATGAGGTGGGTTT
>JAQHUG010000027.1:12522665-12560858 GCA_028555095.1 Dicrostonyx torquatus | reverse complement strand
TTTTTGTTTTTGTTTTTTTCTCTGCTTTGGAGCCTATCCTGGCGCTCACTCTGTAGTCCAGGCCGGCCTCGAACTCACAGAGATCTCCCCGCCTCTGCCTTCCGAGTGCTAGGATTAAAGGCAGGTGCCACCACTGCTTAGGTAGAATCTTTTAAAATCTTTTTAACTTTGAGACAAGATCTCCTGTAGCCTACACACTGGCCTTGAGCTCCTGATCTTGCCTCCCCAGCCCAGGTACAGGAATTACAGGAGTGCGCCACCAAGCCTGACCTAGAACTGAAGTTTTAGGCATGACTCCTACCCGGCTTGGTGCTTATCTCGCTGTCATTCATTCATAGGGCAGCATTTACTGCGTTATTTAACACATAGCGTAATGTTGACACTGTCTCCCAGGTTGGGGCTGGTGTTCCTGGAAACTCAGAGGTTTGTGAAGGCCTCAAGCGAAAAACCAAAAGAAGGTAACAGACTTGCTTCCCAGGTGAGGTTCTAACCAGGACCTGCTCTTAGAACTCAGGTGCTATGCTGTGAGGAAGCCCAAACTAGTCCAACAGCTATCATGGGACAGGCTGTCTGTAGGCGTTCCAACCAGCAGCCCAAGGGAGGTCCCAGCTGATCAGTGACTAGATATGGAAGACTCCTGAGTGTGAGCCTAGCCCCAGGCCCCGTGTCACGCGTGACTTTAATTGCCTACCGAAGACCTAGCCATTATGAAGCAAATACAAGCTGCCCCTACTGCACAAGGTCTGGGTTCTTGGTCTACAGGAATCTGTGAACAGATCATTAAAGGTACAGGGCACAGGTGCTAGGAAGCAGAGTGGTGGCCATATTTTATAATCACAGCATCTGGGAGGCAAGGTAGGAGGATCAGGAGTTGAAGGCCTGAACTACAGAGTGAGTTTAAGAGTAGCCTGGGCTACATTAGACCTTGTCCCAAAATAAAAAAGGACTGTTAAAAATCTCATTATCGTGAAGAAAGGCATGACACACATCTTAAGAATGACTGGATAAGGGAAAGAGACAGACATTAAGTAATTCAAATGGCAAAGCAAAGGAGGAACCCATGACTAAAACAAAGTAAAATCAGTCAGCAATGCCAGAACCCCAGGTATTCCTTAGGGAGATAAGCAGTACGTTTTCTAGATACCAGAGGCTGGGGGTATGTAAGGGGATGCTTATACAGCTCAGGGGTAGAATAGATGCCTGATCCACACGAGGCCCTGGGGCTTCTCAGTAATCCCACTCCTCACAGTCTACACAAGTAGGCTTGTAGGCTGCAAGTCCACGTATGGTCTGCTTCATCTGTGCGGCCTCTCGTTGCATCATCACAACACAGCCGGCAGCATCTCGGTGGGAGACATGGAAGGATGCGACCACGGCAGAGACTAGGAGGTGGCCAGACTGATGCTCCAGGACAACTCACCCTCATGAGAACCCACTCTCAAATAACACCAATCCCTAATCTGAGGGTGATGCCCCAGTGACCTAATTATCTTGTGGTAGGCCTCACGTCTTCAAAGTTCCACCCTCCCAGCAGGGCCACATTGAAAACGAAGCCTCCGGCACATGGGCCAGGCCTTGGGGCAGCATGTCCAGATGATGGCAGATGGAGTCTCACAGGCTAGACTAGCATGCTTCTTTCTCCAATCCATTAAGGGCATAATGCCATTATTGCCTTACTTTTAGTTAAATTGTGTTTTATTTTGTGCACTGTACATGTGTCTGGGTGTACACATGCCATGGAACATGTGTGGAGGTCAGAGTTGGTTTTCTCTCCACCATGTGGGTTCCTGAGATCAAAAACAGGTTGTCAACCTTGGCAGCAAGCGCCTTTATCTGCTGACCCATCCTACCCACCCCCATTACTGCCTTTCAAGAGCCTCATTTCCAGATTCTAGATGCAGATCGTAGGCCCCTTGTTACTGCCCCTTCCCACTCTCCCCGTGGGTCCCAATGCTAACAGCACTGCCCTTCTCCACAGGCTTGACAGAAATGCACTTCCAGGCAATACCCCAACCACTACAGATCAAATTCTGCAGGCCACAATACGCAGGTGCTGTGCATCCACATTCTAGTGGGGGGGGGTGCTGCTCACTCACCTGCCTCACTCTGCCTTACAGAACCTGCTCAAGCAAGAGTACCTGTCCCACTGCAGACACCACTGGAGCCTGCAGAGTGCCAGGAGGATCGCCACCACTCTGCTCCCAGATGAGGGATCAGAGGGGAACAGGAGTGTGAAGAGGCTTTCCCAGCCTCTACAGAGAATGTGAGTTCTCTGGGACCAGAACCAGGACCTCCTGCCACCAGCTGGGCATTGCTGATTGCCACTCAACCTGACCACAGCAGACCAGCCATTCTAAAGACTCCCAAAAGGTCCAGTGAGAAAGAATTAAGGAATATAAGGTCAGTGTGTTCATGTCCTCTATGCTCTAGGTCTTAACCTCTCCAAGTTTTGTGAAACAACAATCGAACCGAATCAGTGAGATGCTGCTGAGGCCCATGAAGACATCCACACCTGTTTGTTAACAATTTGGAATAATCCATGCAACAGCCCATGTAAATAATACCTTAAGACCTTACAGAAAGGTCAAAGAGAAAAGGTGAACCACAGATGCCTGGTGAAATTACCAGTGCCATTAAATGACCACACATAAAGTCAAGGTACTTTACAAAAAGCCATAAATCCTCAAGGTTGACAAAGTTGGGACTGTCCCCTGAGAAGCAGGACCAGAAAATGAAGAGGTCTTCCCAAGATCTCAGTCCCCAAAAGCTCACACTATTACTTTAAGGAGACAAAAGGGTTCTTAAATTAGAATTAAGTACACAGGAAGAAAGTCCTTCAGAGTTAGCGATCACCCTTGGCCAGCTTACCCTTTGATGTGACCAGATCAGAATCCTAAAAATTCCAGCAGGAAGCTTCACCCTTCTCCTTCCACAGAGTTATCATACACATGACCCAATTTGTGTGGGGGGTTTGTGTGTGTGTAGTTTATACCAGATTAAAAGGGTGCTGGCAAGTTCATTTCCACTTTGTTCTTCTTAATTTTTAAAAATTGCTTTATGTGTGGGGGTTTTGCCTACACACCTCTGTGCATCACGGGTGTGCCTCAGATATGTGAAGAGGCCAGAAGAGGTCATCAGATGACCTAGAACGGAGTTACACACTTTTGTGTACACACACAATATCATAAACAATACAAAAGTAAATAGGTCAGATGGAAACTGTGGAATTCATAGCAGACACTGTGTCAGTAAAGGAGAAAGAGGGCGGGTCCAAGAGGGCGTCACTTTATCGTGTTTTTTTTTGCTTTCTGACACAGGGTCTCCTAAACCCAGGCTGGCCTCAGACTTGCTGTCTACCAGAGGATGACCTTGACTTTTTTTTTTTTCAAGACAGGGCTTCTCTGTGGCTTTGGAGCCTGTCCTGGCACTCGCTCTGTAGACCAGGCTGGCCTTGAACTCACAGAGATCCGCCTGCTTCTGCCTCCTGAATGCACCACCACCACCCAACTTGACCTTGAATTTCTGATCCTCCAGCCTCCATCACCCAAGTGGCAACAATATAAAAAGGGGACACCATACCTGGTTGAATTCTTCACAGGAAAGAAAAAAATCTCAATTTCAAAATTATATATAATTCAGGGACAACACTGTCCCCAAACTTATTTTCACCACTGTTTCCTAATCACTTATGGCAAACTCACAGGAACCCACCTCCTTCCCCCCCTCCTCACCACCTCCCAGGAGAGGAAGGCTGTGACTTCACATGCCTTTTCTGCCATGCAAATGAACGTTCTTGTTAGAGCTGTCATTACACAGCTACAAACTCAGAGACCAAGGAGTCAAAAAGGCTGAGATATAGTCTTTCTAAGAGGAGAGCACACCAACTGGCTATCCAGTGCCAAGTAGGCAACCCCAAAACCATACATACAAGTAATGTTATACAGACTGAGCAGAATATATTTAGGAATACATGTGTATATACATATTCACATATACATGTAACCACAATGAAAAAGGAGGTCATGAGTTTGAAAGAAAGCAAGGAGAAGTATATAGGAGGGCTTGCAGGAAAGAAAAGGGAAAATGATATAATCTCAAAAATAAATAAAAAATAATTAAAAAAAAAAAAGCCTGCCACAGGCCATCAATCTGGGTCCTGACTAAGCATAGATTTCAAAAGGGCCCTTTCCTCCAGATACTATGAGATGGCAGGAGGCACCCACAGCTGACAAACCGGATGGGAAATGTTCCCTGTCAGCGTCACCACTAAAGTGCCCAGAAGAGCTGAGCCAGCCTCACTGACAAGTCATTGGCAAGTGACTATGGCAGCAGCCGCAAGGTCTAGGGTTATCAAAGCAAAGCTTCCCTCTCTCCCACTCATCTTTTCTTGAAAGCCAGATCTGAAAAAAGAAAACTTTTACAAGCAAAGAAAGTATTTGTGGCATACATAAATAAAACCTGAAAGGACTGTATTAGAGTGGTTTTTTTAAGGTGCCTTACAGAAGAAATAGAAAGGAACCATGGCCCTCTGAACTCATTCTTGCATCACCCCTCCGGCTGTGAGAAAGGGTCTCCTGGGTCAGCTGGAACCTTAGGTCACAGAATCCAAGCTCTCAGGACAGAGATGTAACAGGCATTCAATACAGACCAGAATTTAGTGTCTTGCAATGGCTTCATTTCTCTCCTTCCTCGCCCCCACACACATCCCTAATTTTAACTCCAGCCAGCAAACCCAAACACAGGCAAACCAAAGCCTAACAAGTGTGCTCTGAAAGCAGGACATCTCTGTAGCGAATGTATCCTAAACTGCTTTTAAATATGGGAAGAGAGAGAGAGAAACTTGAATTGACAACTGTATTATTCCTGTAGCACAGACGCTGTGTGCAGCTGTGTTCTGTGCCACTTAGGGACATACACATACACACACACACACACACACACACACACACACACACACACACACACACACGTACGTGTCTGTCCTTGTACTCAGGGTCCTTGACCAAGGATGGGTTTGAGTTCATGCCCACTTCACACACTTTGAGTTCCACCTTTAGGGCTTGGTACAAAGCAAGCATTCACTGGGAGTAGAAGGCCCTTAAGGCCTTTAAAGACTTCTATTTTTAGTATCTTGTTTTACATAGGTAAATTTTCTATAACTATAAACTGTCAAATAAAATCAATAGAAAGCCCGGGTGGTGGTGGTGCACACCTTTAATCCCAGCATGTGGGAGACAGAGGCAGGCAGATCTCTGTGAGTTTGAAGCCAGCCTGGTTTAAAAGAGCTAGCTAGTTTCAGGACAGGCACCAAAGCTATACAGAGAAACTCTGTCTCGAAAACCCAAAAAAAAAAAAAAAGAAAAGAAAAAAAAGAACACTAGCTGCTCTTCCAGAGGACCCACCTGGTGGCTCACAACTGTCTATTACTTCTGTTCCAATACCTTCTGGCCTCTGAAAGCATGTGATGTACAAACATACATGCAGGTAAAACCACCATTCACATAAACACAACAGGAACCAGACTAACCCCCCACCCCATGTCACTTATTCACTTAAGAAATATCCAAGCCTATTGTGGTTAAACAGCAAACACGGGGACCTATGACTTCAAGGTGGATGTCACTGGAGGAATGTAAATTGGGACAGCTACTTTGGAAAAGGAGCATCACATCTGACCCAGAACTATTTATAATTGCCCAAGGTCACAAACAATCCAGATGTTCATCAACATTTGACAGATAGTCTGTGGTATGTTCACCCTAAAATGAATCAACTACAGTCTATAGTAGTAGATATAACTACTCATCAATATACAGTGTAGATGAATCTTTAAAAACCATAGTGCAGGGGCTAGAGCAATGGCTCAATGGATAAGAGCACTGACTGCTATGAAGAAAACCAAGGTTCAATTCCCAGCCCCCACAAGACGCCTACAACTATCTGTGACTTCAATCTTAGGGATTTGATACCCTCTTCTGGCCTCCCTGGGCACTAGACACACATATAGTACAAACATGCAGCTGAAACACCCACACATATAAAAATATACAAATTTTAAAAATGTAAACACTATAGTACATGAATTTACATAATAATCTATATATCCATGTCTGTATATGTGTATACACACACACACACACACACACATATATATTGCCAACCAAAAGACAGATCTAAGCCTTGTATAGTGGCGCATGCCTATAATTCCAGCACTCGGGAGGCAGAGGCAGGTGGGTCTCTGTGAGTTCAAAGCCAGCTTGGTCTATAGAGTGAGTTCCAGGACAGCTAGGACTACACAGAGAGACCCTGTCTCAAAACAAACAAGAAGACCTACAAGAATGTTGCATAAAGGTGAAAGAGGAATAAACAGCTATGCTGTTTAGAGGTTTGTACTTAGGAGATAAAAGTCATAGAAAAAAGAATATTTCTATTAAAGCCAGTGTAGTAACTGGATGTCCTGAAAAAGTAATGTGGAGGGGGGGGAGAAAGATGGAGTCCACTTCTTGGCCTATGAGATTAAGTTACACTTACATTTTCTCTAAAATAACTCATTGTTAACTTTTCAGTGTATTTCTCTTTATAAGTCACATTGAAAAGGTTAAGTAAATACATCATTGACTACCAAACATTCTCCTAGCCCAGGGAAAGAACCTGTCCTCCCTGAATGTCACTGTTACTCAGCGTCTAAGGTCAGGGCCCTCATTTGCCCTCTACCTCAGCACTCAGCCCAAGGCCTCCGGAACAGCAAAACTACTTAAGAAATGTTTGCTAGGTGAACCCATGCACTGCTGACAGGCTGACATGCATTGTGTTACATGGACCCTTTTCCTCACATTGCCAGCTTGAGCTGTGACCCCCCCCCCATTAGGGCTTTCCTGTCTGTTGTGTCTCCCAGGTGAAGCCATCATAAATAATGAAGCTACCACCTTAAATGCCCTGTAAGTTTATACCCAGGCTGCCTCAGTTGCTTTAGCAACTCTCCCTGCCTTCCACTCCCTCTTGTGTCTTCTCTCAGGAAGGACAATCCGTTGCTGTTGGTCGTGCCTGTCTGTGTTTTAATAGGGAAGTTTCCATTTTGCACCTGAGAGTAAAGCCCAGGCATCATGAGTCAATTACTCTCAAGATGTTTGTGAAGGGCTCATTTGCCTGTTGCTGGGAGAAATACCAAGGTGCAGTCAGAGGTAACGTAATTTTACAATCAACTGTACTTTAAAAGCATGCTACCTGTTCTAGAAACCAAATCCCTATAAATAGGACCAGTCAACTTTAAAATAATTGTTAACAAATCACTTATGCAAATATACATCTATGAAAATGGTGGGAAGAATCTACGAGATACCAACAGAAAGACACACAGCTGTTCTTCGGAAGATGATTAAAGGGAGACAAAGACCTCATCTGTAAAGTTTTAATTTCTCATACAGAATGAGCAAAGCCTCTCTTGTGACGCTGGGAAAATATTTTGAATCCATCTTGTTCTAAAACAAAATCCCACATGCAAAGGTATACACCTAAGAGTTTTCAATTTCCCAGACTCAGAGCCCCTAGCTATTTCTTAGGATAGGAATAGATCCATATGCTATTCGATTAAGGAATCTCACAGAATGCATACCTGCAGTCAGCCAGTAGCAAGGATTTCCGAGGAGAACTCGGCTCAGCCGCACTCCACAAGGATGCTGAGAAGACTCGAATGAAGCCAACTGTCTCCCGTTTTATGGGGGAAAGCCAAAAATACCAAGCAGCTTTTCTCCTCCCCCAGCGTCAGAAGGTGAGTCAGAGCTGGAGGCAGGAGAGGGGCCCATGTGTCAAAGCCGCCTGTGCAGGGCTCCTTCCTCCCTCCACCGGGGAATTCTCGGCCCTCATCTGACCTGATGTGAATTCTTAAGGTGTCTTTGGCCAGGAAGACGTGGTTACTCCTTTTGGGGGAGCCTCATTCCACAGTTTCTCAAAGGAACTGACACAAAAGGTAATGGCAAAATTGTAGCCCTAAACACACATAACTTTGCAAAGAAGACATACAGCACCTTTGCTCCCCCGTTTTTAAAGAGGAAGCAATTAGAAAAAAGAGTTGTATCTTGTCCAAGAGGCACTTAGATTTGTGGTGGAAGCCTGCTGCTGCAGACCACTGACCCTGGCCTCTCTGACCTTTCACTGACCTCAGGGAGGACTTTTTCTGGTATTCCATTAAAGTTCTTAAGTGGCTATTTAGGAGCAAGAATCTGCGTTAAAATTCTTGGACCATATTTCATTATTATCAGAATCTTTGCCCTCTGTTTTTACATCTGCAAAACGGGAAAACACAGCTCTGCCACTTATAAACCCACTGAATACTAACCAGCGAACATAAGCCAAATGCCTAGGGCTCTCCTGAGTGGAAAGTACAAGGTGTTTTTAGTATCCCTAGACAGTGAGACTACTGATAAACCACTCTGCCTTCCCTTGCCTCCATGATGCCCGGTTACCACAACACTAGCCGGTGCCAATGGCAACATCCACTTCAATATAAGGTAGTTATACAATCCATGTAAGGTGGCTACAACACTCAGCTCCCTTCCCTACCCCAAGCCCAGCACAGTCCAACTTCACTCCAGAGCAAGGAGACTTAGGAGAAATAAGAGCCATATGTGAGCACCGCACACAGCAATCTACCACCGCGGAGAAACGCTCAAGTTGAGTACTTGGCATCGAAGAAAGCCAAGTGTTTCCAAGGGCTGGCGGTGCCGGTCGCGGAGGCATGCTGACGCCCGCCAGATGAGGCTCGGGGGTCCCAGCCTCTCCCACCCCGCGCCTCGAGGCCGCCGGGCACCCGCACAAAGTTTGCAGAGCAGAGGGTCGCGAGGGGCCCGGGTGCCTCTGGCGTCCCCTGCATCTCGTACCGAGCGTCCCAGCAGCGGTGGCGGCTTTCGGGTCAGTGCAGCTACACGTCTCGCGGCTTCTACCCGCCGGCCTCGCGCGCCTCCCGCTTCCAGCGCGCCGCCGCCCTCTTCCGAGCGCGGGCCCGCGGCGAGGACGCGCGTGAGTTCAGGGCACTGCGCGTGCGCGCTGCGGCGCGGGCGGGGCGTCCCAGCCCCGGCTCTTGCTCACCTGAATGTCTGCGCTTGCAGACACTACTGGGGCGGCATCCTCCCGCTCCGCTTCTGGGCTAGCGTTCGAGGGTTCTGTTCAAATGTCGAGAGGTAACTGCTGCAGGAAAACACGGGATAAAAGGTTTGAGCGTCTGAGCGGGTGACTCATTACCACCTCTCAGCCACCCCCGCCTCCTGCACTGCGCGAGACAGCCCCGGGTGCGGACACAAGGACGAAGGCAAACTCACTCTGTTGTTGTGTGTTTGTTGAGACAAGGTCTCGTGACGAAGACCAGGCTGGCCTTGAACACACAGAGATCCGCTTGCCTGCACCTCTGCCTCCCTAGTGCTGGGATTAAAGGCGTGCACCACTACGCTCCTAACTCTTCTGGGTGAATTTTGATGGACAGGTGCGGGCAGTTTCAAGTAACCGGGAACTCCAAAGTAGGTAAAGCCTCCCAAACGCCGACACCACACTGACGCACTGACAGTGCCCAACCATGCTCCTACGTACTGCCAGGGCTGATACGTGGATCCCTTGAGGTTTATTTGCTTTTATTCTGGAAGGTCTTTTCTCTCTCTCTCTTAGGTCTTCCCACCTGTAATAAGTAGATGCAAACTGATATTTTGTTTGTTTGTTTGTTTGTTTGAGGCAGGGTTTCTCTGTTGCTTTGGAGTCTGTCCTGGAACTAGCTCTTCTAGACCAGGCTGATCTTGAACTCACAGAGATCCGTCTGCCTCTGCCTCCGGAGTGCTGGGATTAAAGGCGTGTGCCACCACCGCCGGGGGCGCAAACTGACTTTTAGTGCCACCCTGCTCTCCTCTCTGCCAGCGGAACTTGAGGTGGGGTGGGTGGGACAGGGGAGGTAGGAAAGACTTCCTCCAGCCTCTGCAGTGAGTCAGATTCCAGAAGTTCTGACTTGGT
The DNA here is from genome assembly GCA_028555095.1 of Dicrostonyx torquatus. Classification (NCBI taxonomy): domain Eukaryota; kingdom Metazoa; phylum Chordata; class Mammalia; order Rodentia; family Cricetidae; genus Dicrostonyx; species Dicrostonyx torquatus. The sequence continues at coordinate 12,550,868 of JAQHUG010000027.1, read as the reverse complement.
GCCAGTCTGTGCTTACCCGAGCCATGTCCTCACTGTAACAAGTAGTTGGCATCAGAAATGCTGAAGTCAAACTAGTAGTCATGGATTTGTGGGGGGCGGGGACAGAGGCGGAGCACCCTGCACGTGGGAGTTTACAGCTTCTTACATCCCTTAAGCAAAAGCTTGGACTTTTTGTTTTGATTTTTGTTTGTTTGGGTTTTTAATTTCTCTTTTTAAATGAGATACCAATCAGCATTGGCCAACTGGATTCAGAGTCATTTTGTGGGTGCTGGTATATCTGTAAGTTTTGTCTGCTTCTCAGACAAGAATGTAACACCAAAGGCATTTTGGTGATAATCCAGGGAGAGCTAGGACAGCCTAGACTGAAGAGATTTGATGCCATAAAAAGCATTAGCGCTCTAAAATAGGCAAAATTAAGATTTTAATGTAAGAACTAAAGTAGAGTAAGATTAGGCTAAAGCACTGAGTTCAAACTGTGCCTGGGAAAGACACCTTCGTGGCACTCTATTCCAGCAATTCGCCTAGTGACTTGTTTTTGACATGTCAGTTTAAAAATAGTCTCTACTAGAAGTGACTGCATGCTGCTTTCTTTCTGCAACTCTACAGTACTGGGTCTCAACCTTCCTCATGCTGCGGCCCTTCAATACAGTTCCTCATGCTGTGGGGACCCCCAACCATAACATTATTTTCATTGCTACTTTATAGCTGTAATTTTGCTACTGTTATGAATCGTAATGTAAATATCTGATATACATAATATCTGAAATGAGACCCCTGTGAAAGGTCGTTTGACACCCCTGCCCCACAAGAACTATGAGCCACAGGTCTCTGCTCCGTGTTCTCCAGTCAATTCATGACTCAGCACCAACAAACACATTCTTCTTTAAATTCCAGTCATTTTTGTTTGTTGGGTTTGTTTTGCTTTTGTTATTATTTGCACGTGTGAGTAAGCACTAGGTGGTGACAAGGAGCAGGGCATTTTCTGTGAGCTATGGGATATAAGCCTTCCAGGAAAAGCCATGCCCTAACCCAAGAGGAGGGAGGCAAGTGCCTATGTTTTTTGTTGTTGTTGTTTTGTTGTTTTTTTCTTTTGTCTTTGTTTTAGGAGACAGGGTTTTTCTGTGTAACAGCCCTAGCTGCCCTGAAACTAACTCTGTAGACCAGCCTGGCCTCAAACTCACAGAGATCCACCTGCCTCTGCCTCTGAAGTGCTGGGATTAAAGGCGTGCGCCACCATGGCCTGGTGCACCTGTGAATCTTTCTTTGTGTAGTGTGTGGTGTCGCCTAGAGTTAAGTAGAAAGAATCATTGTAATAATTTCTATGTAGAGCATAAGAAAAATATTAAAAATTTGTTTATTTATAGTACTGATGAATGAACCTAAGGTCCTTGTGCAAGGCAGGCAAGCACTGTACCAACTGAACTGTATCTCCCAGCCTGGCTGGTAAAGTCACATTTATTTATTTGATCTGTATGGGTGTTTTGCTTACATTGTACCACATGGTGCCTGGTGCCTGCAGAGGACCTAGACAAGGGCAGTCGATTCCTGAGAACTGGAGTTACAGATGTTTGTGAGGCATCATATGGGTGCTGGATGTTGAACCCAGGTCCTCGAGATACCATGCTCTTTGCTGCTTTCTCTCCAGCCCCGAAAGAACAGGTCCACCTGCCTCTGCCTTCCCATTGCTAGGATTTACGGCCTATGCCACAAAGCCTGGGTCACTTCAATTCAAATAGTTCCATGTAGCAAATGGACTGGCACTTTCTTTTTTTTTGGTTTTTCGAGACAAGGTTTCTCTGTGGCTTTGGAGCCTGTCCTGGAACTAGCTCTTNGAACTCACAGAGATCCGCCTGCCTCTGCCTCCCGAGTGCTGGGATTAAAGGCATGCGCCACCACCGCCCGGCTTGGACTGGCACTTTCTAGACTAAAAATATGTGTTAGTTGATGTCAGTTACTCTAGGAGCCATCTGCTACAAGAGTCCAGGTTGTAGGGACCCAGCCTACAGGTTTGGGTCTCCCTGGTCACAACCACTTCAGTAGTACTTTGGAGTAGCGCAGTGTCTTCTGAAGGAGATCTGGCTAGATGGAGCGGAGACTGAAAACTTCTACTCTGATTCCATGCTGATGTCTTCCTTCCCCAAAAATAGTCTTAGTTGCTTGTGTATGGTAAAAGTAAAATGTTGTGGCTCCCCAAGTGGCTGCAGCAGCAGGGGGCCATGAGACCATGCTACAGGTCCCCCAGTTGGGGCAGACAGCGGCCCCAGAGCAGCCAGTCCCAAGAGCAGCCAGTCCCAGGCAGGGACAGTGTAGTTTCCACAGGCGGTGGGTGAGAGACAGAGACATGGATTGGCATGCCAGGAAGAGTGAGGTTGGATATTTATTTAGTGGGTTATGGAAGGGAAGGGGGAGAAGAGGAGAGAGAGAGAAATAAAAGAGAGAGAGAGGAGGGAGGGGCAGAAGCTGCCATAAGGTAAAACTAACCTGTCTCATGAAGGTCTAAACACAGCTCACAGCCGGGCGGTGGTGGCGCACGCCTTTAATCCCAGCACTTGGGAGGCAGAGGCAGGCGGATCTTTGTGAGTTCGAGCCTGGTCTACAAGAGCTAGTTCCAGCGCAGGCTCCAAAGCCACAGAGAAACCCTGCCTCGAAAAACCAAAAAAAAAAACAAAACAAAACAAAACAAAAAAAACCACAGCTCACATTCCCTATTAGTGGGTGAACAATCCAATGCTTGGTGAATTCTGCTTCACAATGATAGGAAGAGCTGACATCAAAGGATCAAAAAGCAATGTAGCTATGAACACTTGGCCACCACAAAAGGAAGGAACTCAGACTGGAAGCTGAAGATCAGCCTGCCTCAGCAGATGGGGGAGGGAGGCATGGCTTGTCTTTTAAAGAGACAGGACAGACCATTACAGCTTAGACAGTGGCTTTTTAGGTTGATTTCTATGTGTCTCTTAAAGAGAATGTTTGCAGGGCTGGAGAATGGCTAGCAGTTAAGAATCTGTTCTTCCAGAGGATCCTAATTTGGTCCTAGCATCTACATTGGGTGGCTTACAACTGCTTGAAATTCTAGCTGCATGGGATTTCATGCCCTATTTCAATGCCCTCTCTTGAATGTTTCAGGCACCCAAACACCCACGTGCTTGAGCACACACACACTAATTTTTTTAATTAAAAAAGAATGCTTGCACCTTCTATTTATGACCCTGCCTCTGGCTGACAAATTGGCACAGCTCTGATGTCATCTGTGAGACAGGAACAGCAGTGCTCAGGGCTCTCAATCTACAAAGTCTGACTTGGGGGTGCCATTAGGTCTTGTGCTATGAATACAGATTACATGGCACTGATTACTATAAAGATGCAAATCCCCAAATTTTCACAAGTACAGTGATGACCATGCATGTGGGAGGAAGTCTAATGAATGTAGAAAAACAAAAGAATTACCAGAGCTACAGTCTCAAAACACATTTCATGTAGACAGAAGTTTGCCTAACGCTCGTTACAAGATGTAAGACAGCAACTGTGCACCTATCATAGAGATTAAATAGGTTTTATTATATATAAAAGTGCTTTGAAAAATCATTTTTTCTAGTAATAAAGGAATATTACCCAAGATAAAAAGGAAAAAAATTACCATCATTAGTTAACACAATGATTAGCATATGAATGTCTTTACTTTCTCCTTCTCCTCCTCTTCTTTTCCATTTCTTTGTTTTTCTTGAGACAGGTAGTGTGGGACAATGGTCTGTATTCTGTCAATTATATTTTAAATAAACGCTCATTGGCCAGTAGCCATGCAGGAAGTATAGGCGGGACAACCAGACTGGAAGTAGACAGGACAATGAGAACAGGAGAATTATGGGAAGAAGGAAATCCTAGTCAGCCGTCTTTACCTGGCCACAGAAGAAGCAAGATGTGACTGCCTCGCCAAAAAAGGTACTGAGCCACATGGCTAACATAGACAAGAATAAGGGGCTAGGAGGCTGGAGAGATGGTTCAGTGGTTAAGAGCACTGACTCTTCTTCCAGAGGTCCTGAGTTCAATTCCCAGCAATGACATGGTGGCTCACAACCATCTATAATGATATCTGGTGCCCTCTTCTGGGGTGCAGGTACACATGCAGGCAGAATACTATAAACATAATAAATAAATCTTTTAAAAAAGAGAATAATGGGCTAATATAAGTTATAAGAATTAGTTAATAAGAAGCCTGAGCTAATGGACCAATCAGTTTATAACTAATGTAGACCTCTGTGTGATTTCTTTGGCACTTAACAACTGCCGAAACCATACAGGACAGAAACCCTGACAACAGACAGGTCTCACTATGTAGTCCTGACTTGTTGTAAGAAGGTGGACCACCTCAGCTAGCCACTTAGAATTCCTACAACACTCATTGTCCTGGAACTCATAAAGATTCTCCTGCCTCTGCCTCCCAAGTGCTGAGTTTAAATGCATGCCTCACGGTACCCAGCCTTTGAATCTGGGACTTGAACCCAGGATCCTCAGCTCCCCAAATCATTAGGCCACTGGCTCACCAGGCCTTTCCCTACTTGAGATTTTCTGTTGTCTTACAGTTACAATCCTGCCATACAGCACTATCTTTCAAGCTTCTTGAGGCAGGCAGTAGGAGGGACATTACAACATACCTAGAATAATGAGGTAATTTAACATCTTGTCTCTACTCTCTAGCCTTAATTCAATGCTAGGGCTATGGTGATAATGCACGATTCCAAAATAAACAGCATCCTTGAAAAAAAAAATCTCTGTGTTTCAGATCGCAGTGTGCCCTGTGTGACCCTGAGTGATTTTAACCATACAGCGGGTGGTGGTAGCACACGCCTTTAATCCCAGAGGGAAGCGGATCTCTGTGAGTTCAAGGCCAGTCTGGTTTACAAGAGCTAGTTCCAGGACAGCCAGGGCTACACAGAGAAACCCTGTATCCAAAAAAAAAAAAAAAAAAGAATTATGCCATACAAGTGTACCTATCTTTGTTCTTGCTTGGCTACAGCTAAACTATCAAAGGTTCCAAGGAAAGGGAAGACACTTGTGGTTTTACATATTTTATTCCACTTAATCTTTGCTAAACCCAGCCACACTTCAGACTCTGAGAGTGAAGAATCTGGTCTAAGGTTATATAAGTAAACAGCGAACAAGGGAACTGGAGATGGATGGCAGCAAGGGCTAGCTATCCAGATCAGACCAAACTGGCAGCAAACAAGCTCAGGTCTATTGGTGCAGTTCTCTGGAGAGGTTCACCAGTCCCAGGGCTCTGGGCCAGATAGTCAGCACGTTTCCCAAGATGGACAGTTCTTATAGTCTTGGGCAAGAGGACATGTTCTTGTTCAAGTGTTAGTGGGTATTCAGGAGCGGGGCTGGGTCCACCCAGAACTCAGTTTTGGTGCCATTCGGGTAAGGAGAGCTTTACAAAGTGGGCAGGGCTGTACCAAGCAGGAGCTGGAGTCTTTTCTGTCCTGTGCAGTCCCAGCCTAAACTAACACCTAGAACTTGAGAGTAGATGAAGAAGAATCAAGTTCAAGGCCAGCTTCATACAAGTCTGAGGGCCCAAAGAATGCACCTTTAAAAGAAACTATAGCAAGCAAAGATTATTGCTCAGTTGATTCCAATATACCAGATCTACCAACGGTCAGTAGGGTACAGCATTCCCCGTCCTCCTGCTATCTGCTGTATAAACTCTTCATTTAAACACCAGTGTTAGGGCTGGAGATGGATGAGCAGCTAAGAGCACGTTTTCTTTGCAGAGGACTCCGGCTCAGTTCCCAGCACCCAAATAGTAGCTCACAATCATCCATAACTCCATTCCAGATCTGACATTCTCTTCTGACTCCATTAGCACCAGGCACACAGTGCACATACATACATGCAGGCAAAACAATCATACACACAAAATAATAAAAGATGAATCTAAAATTTTTAATTATTTTTTTAAGGGGATTGAAAAACTCAGATGATTGCCCCAAAGAACCTACAGTGGTAATGTAAGAATACCAGAAATTGGCAGGGCGGTGGTGGCGCATGCCTTTAATCCCAACACTCGGGAGGCAGAGGCAGGTGAATTTATGTGAGTTCGAAGTCAGCTTGGTCTACAGAGCGAGTGTCAGGACAAGCTCCAAATCTACACAGAGAAACCCTGTCTCGAAAAACAAAAACAAAAAAGAATACCAGAAAAGATGAGAGATTTCCTTTTATGGCGGGGGTGGGGGTGGCGGCGAAGGTCTTATTATGCACTCCTGGCTGTCCTGGAACTTGTCATGTAGACCAGGCTGCCCTTTTGCCTGCCTCTGCCTCTCTAGTGCTGGGGAGAAAAAGGTGTGCATCACCCCACCCCACCAGAGACACCCTTTTAAAGACACCTAAGATAATTAATGGTGCTTTACACGATTTCCTAAAACACCAGAAGAAAAACCCGGTTTTGCTCAAGAGAAGCAGATGCGCACGTCAGCTCTGGAGACTCCCCTTTGGTTATGAAATACAATCTGTATCATCTTAAACTGCTGAATATGTAAATGAAGGACGTGAGTGGTAGGGTAGCAGAGGTTTTGGGATGACTCCACGGCACCTACTGTGCTGCTCATCTGCTCTTTCCTAAATACTAGCACATTTGTTCCAGGAAGACTCCAGTGCTTCTCAGACAGGTCCAAGATGCACACTTCCTTGTAAACAGATCCTGGGTGCAAAGCCGTGAGGCCTTGTCTGACTACACCCTGGATGCTAATTAGGGGTATCACCTTTCATCACAGGGCCTCTGGGCTTCCGGCCTCTTCATCCACCCCATCTTGTTACTGGAGCTGGAAATCCAATGCTTCACCCTCACCGGTTTCCATGGAGATGCAACAGTTTACTTTTTTCTTCCCAAGTCTAAGCCATAGTTATTTTTAACTGGAAAACTCTGAGCCAGGTCACAGCTGGGATCTGGATGATGCAATGACGTCTATAGCTACCCTTCTCTCCCACAAACGCCTTCTTTTCTGCAGTTGTTGGGGGCGGAGGCGCTCCTGGGAGACTTTGAAAAGCTGTTTTTGCTTTGTTTCATGAAGTTAAAACCCATACCTTGACTTAGAGCTGGCAGGCATCCTCAATCTGAAGCTCTGCATGACCAGATCCCGGCAAAGATGTTCTTGTTGGGGGTGGGAAGCAGATGAAGCTGACATTGCTTAGCTATCTGTGGTAGAATGGTAGATGAATGACCACTGGGTCTGGAAGCTTGCCTTGGTGAAGATGGGGCTTGTAACAGGGACAAAGGTAGAAAGAGGTGGAGAAGCTAGTGCTTGCCTCTCCAGCACAAGTTTCAGGATGCCTTGCTGTCTACAATATCTTACTGTCAAAACGTGGTCAGTCCATCCATCACCAAGTCCTTTCATTCTCTGGAGCTGGGCTTACCAAGGACTTCTGAATGTTTCAATTTCTTCCGATAGGTTTTTTGTTTGTTTGTTTTCAGGGTTGGGGCAAACTGCTCTTTTCACTCTTAGAACTCTGTAAGATTATTACAAACGACCACAACAGAAACAGACTTCTGGGCAGGCGGGTCAGTTTGTACACACGTGAGACTGATTGCACACATCAACTTCTACTGCCCACAACTCATCATTGCTTTATCTCTTAAAATACTTTCTGATGTTGTTTTAAAGGAATTTCCTAAATGAAGACTGGTAATAAGAAGCAAATCAATAGTTTTCTGTTGTTCAGTGAGAAAACTGATTACTCAGAAATGGGGGAGAATGCACTCAACACAATTCTCCAAGGAGAAACATCAGACATGTCATAAGCTGGAACTTGGCTGTCAGCCTGCCAAAGATTATGGATGACATTTCAGTGTTTTAAGAAAGGGTTGGTTTAAATGTGTGTACATGTTCATGTGTGCATAAGAGCATGCAGAAACCAGTGTCTTCACCTTGTTTTTTGCTCTCCACCCCATTTTATTTTTATTTTGGAGATGGTCTCTCATTGAAGCTGGAGCTTACCCATTTGGCTAAATCCATTGGTCAGCAAGCCCTCGGCCCCACCCTCCACCCTGCCCCATCCTCTGCCTTCCCAGCACCAAGGTAACAGGCTAACATGACTACCGATTTATGTGGTTCCTGGAGATCCAAACTCAGGTCCTCATCCATGCAAGTACTTTACCAAATCAGTCATCTCCCCAATCTTCATGTGTTGGTTTTTTCTTTTCTTTTTTTTTTTTTTTTGAGATGAGGTTTTATGTAGCTCAGGCTGGCCTTTAACTGCATATATAGCTCAAGATTGACCTTGAAATCACATGTATACACCACTACCCCAGTTATGCTGGGATCTGAATTCCGCAGATTCATGCAGGCTAGGCAAACATTCCACCAAGCTGTCTCCAGCCCTACTGCATCTTCTCACACTTAAGATGCTGATTTTGTTCCCTGTTAACTATGAACTAAGGCATATCAGTAAATCAAGACCTCTTACCATGGAAAGTCCTGACTAATACAAACAGAAAAGTTTTGCCTCATAAAGGATGCAAGATTAATTCACCCGAACAACTGAGTCTGATGCCAAAGAAATCTACTACCTGTACTCTGAAGTTGAAAATCAGGTGCATTAGACTCAATTATCTGGCCCTAAAGGACACAGGACATGTGTAGGCTGGCAAACCAGTTTTTAAATACAAGCCCATTTTAGTGACCTTCAAGGCTACATCAGTTGGGTTTTTGTTTGTTTTTTTTTTGTAGTTTTTGTTTGTTTGTTTGTTTTTTTCGAGACAGGGTTTCTCTGTGGCTTTGGAGCCTGCCCTGGAACTAGCTCTTGTAGACCAGGCTGGTCTCGAACTCACAAAGATCCGCCTGCCTCTGCCTCCCGAGTGCTGGGATTAAAGGCGTGTGCCACCACCGCCCAGCAGTTTAAAAGCTTTTAGGAATCACCTGTAAATATCTATGTCACTGAGTGGGATGCTTGGTCCACAAAAATCAATGGGCAGTTAGTACACTTCCATTGCAGAACATCTAACACTGGAAGCTCAGACAACAAAGAAGTGCTTCCTTGCCATTAGTCAGGGAAACTGGCTGTGAAAACAAAGTTAGCTTTACAGTTGCACAATCCTGCCTTTGCCTCCTGAGCTGGATTACAGGTATCACTGCACTTTTCTCTCTCCTCCTGCCGCCCTCAAGACAGGGTGTTTCTGTGTAGCCCTGGCTGGTCCGGAATTTGCTCTGTAGACCAGGCTGGCCTTGAATTCAGAGATCTGCCAGCCTCTGCCTCCAGAGTGCTGGGATTACAGGCACCACCACCCAGTTGCTCTTTACTCTTGTATCTCATTCCCCAACTAATTTCTACGTTTGAATGACTATCTAGGCTGCTCTGATTCTACTTTAGCTAAGATCCTGTTCAATTTCCTTAACATTTCAAAGGGCTGGTGTCCCACTAAAGAAAAACAACAACAGCGAAACAACCTTTTAGCTAGGCCACAGACATGACGGTGTACTGTTATACCAAAAATGGTTCTTTTGGAGTGATCTGATAGAGGCTGTCTACCTGTAGCTAAGTACAAGACAGGAAAACATGTACAGATTAGCAATTCAAACATAAAAAGCCATGCCCATCACAAATTGTACAACTGGCTTTCGTGTACTTTGTGCACATAGTATGTATCTTGAAGGCATTCCCAAAGGCATCCTTTAAAATGGAAGAGCAGGTGCAGTGGATTACAACTGTGATCCCAGTATTTGGGAGGTAGAAGCAGAGGGACTGAAACTTGGGAGAGTAAACTCTTTCTGAACAGATGAAGGATGGGAGAAACCTCTATCAGTGTAGCTGGCTTTCAGCCAACCCTATGTGGATGCAGAGAAGCATGCAATGTTAATGAAAAGTCTCTTGCTGGTACTAGGTAGCCTTGTCTAGGTATTAAGAATATAGATGGTGCCAGGCAGTGGTAGTGCATGCTTTTAATCCTAGCACTTGGGAGAGGCAGGCGGATTTCAGTGAGTTCAAGGCCAACCTGGTCTACAAAGTGAGTTCCAGGACAGCCAAGGCTGTTAGACAGAGAAACCCCATCTCAACCAAAAAAAAAAAGAAAAAAAAATGTAGATGAAAATAAAGAGAGCAAGTGCTTTTCTAAAATGAAGAGGATAATGCAGTGACTCTTCTCAAAGGACTCCCAGGCTGGAATGTAATAATTTGCCAGGCAAGAGCATGGCCCATTCAACCTCCAGTTCCTTGGGGAAAAACAGTCACTGGGCATGGGCATGGAGGCACACACCTATAATCCCAGCACCCGAGAGACTGAGGCAAAAGGATTACAAGTTTGAGACCAGCCTGCGCTACATAGTAAAGACCATGTCTCAAGAAGAAAAACAACAAATACTTCAGCTGGGCATGGTGGGGCACACCTTTAATCCCAGCACTCAGGAGACAGAGGCAGGCGGATCTCTGTGAGTTAAAGGCCAGCCCGGTCTACAGAGTTAGTTCCAGGACAGCCAAAGATATACAGAGAAACCATGTCTGGAAAAACCAAAACCAACCAAACCAACCAACCAACCAAAAACCCCAAATACCTCCAAAAGCAAGCAAGCACACAATTCCTTATTCAAAATATGGCTAGACCTTTGAGAAACTTCAGAACACAAGGCTTGAAATTTGGCAAAGTTACACTCATCAAAGCAACAGTAACCCTACTTCCTCAAGTCTAGTCTGCAACGATAGTTTTCTCTTCCCACTGCTATTTCCCACCATGTCTACTAATCCCAACACTTTCCAGCATGCAGTTGTTTCCCAGGTTTTGGTCTGTCCTACCATCCTCCAGTTCAGGACGGCCACAACTGCCCCTTGTGACCTAGCCAGATCTCCCACTGCCACCTACAGACCATCCTCCTCCCCTTCCTATGTCTACAGCAGTTTCCCACTTCCATCCTTTGGATTTTCATCTCTGCCTCAAAAGCCCTCTTCTCCCAGAAAGCTTTCCTTAATCAAGATTAAAATCCTTCACACCACAACAGATACAACCAAGCATTGAAGTCTAACGCATCCAGAAACCACAGACCAATGATTAACTTTCACAGTGGGATGGAATCTGTTTATAACCAACCAGTGTTGGTGGTAGTAACAAATACATTTTCTAAGAAGAATGCCTACTAAAGAAAGGAACCCATTTCCACAAGTGATCCTTTTTAGTTAAATATTTTTTGAAATATCTTGTTCATTATTTCTCCTCCTCCAACTACCCCATATCATGCCAACCTCTATACCCACCCAATTTCATGTTCTCTTCTTTCTCTTTCAAAAAAAAGGAAAATAAAAGCAAAACAGTGAGACAAAAAGTTGCCCCCCCCCTTTTTTTTGGTGCCTGTCCAGGAACTAGTTCTTGTAGACCAGGCTGGCCTTGAACTCACAGAGATCCACTTGCCTCTGTGCTGGGATTAAAGGTGTGCGCCACCACCGCCCGGCTCAAGTTGTCCTTTTTAAAGAAAGGAAATTGTTGGACTACTCTCAGATCCAGTATTCTTCTCTGTCCAGCAGAAAGTTTAGCCAGTAAAAGTGCTGGCTGAAATCAGCCTGACGACCTCAGTTTGATCCTTAGAACTCGTGGTGGGAGGAAAAGAACGGACACAGGAATGGTTCTCTGACTCCACATGCACATGTGTGACACGCCATGCTGCCTGTCCTGCTCATTATCAATTTTTACAAACATAATGTTCTCTCATTCTCTAAGTACCCATTAGCAAGCTGCAAACATATTTGTATTAGTTACAAGTCTGAGCACGCACTTCAGAAAAACACTGGATCCTAACTGGTGTCTGGATGTTAAAGGAGAGAGACTCTAAAGTTATGCCCACCTGCAGACATGAGATAACCATGACTGGAAGTTTGGCTTCTTATTTTGCTGAAGGCTTGAGGACCACGTTTCAGATGTGGTGGAACTACTCATCCTCACAGTTAGTGAGTCTCATATGAAGTGGCTTTACTTGTGTTTGAAAAGCAGCTTTTATTGCAGGCTAGCCGCTCGCCACTGAGAGATTAGGGTTCAGGTCTCAACTGAAGCAAAGCTGGGTTAGTTGCATCATCTCTATTCTCATGGGCCTAGTATTCTGGAAACCCAGGGTAACAAGGTGAGACCAGGACAGAGGACACACGTGTTAGAAGAGACAGTGCAGCATGTTGAGGCAGGCATCCAACAACCCAAGTGTGCTTTTAGTTACCAGAATATCTGACACACCCACAAATTAAATAGCAAAACATTTTAATCCATTAATTCTAAAAATAACAGAGACATTTTATATCCGGTGCCACCTCCTCAAGAGTCTACTGCAGATCAGACAGCCAGACTGCAAAGTACAAAGCCAGACATTAAAGTTAAAAATGCAGCTTGAGACAGACCATCATGGGGGAGATTTTCCACCTCTTCAGCTCATAAACGAACATGTCAGCTTAAAAAAAAATCCTGGAAAGAAAAAGGCTTTGCTGTGCTTTAAAAACCCTCCTCTTCATTTAAAAATCTGTCTGCAAGATGGGAAGCCAGAGTTAGCGAGCTCCGCTCTCAAGTGCAAGGATCCGCACTGGACCCCTGGGATGAAATGCTGTGGCTTGGCTCTACTTTCACCAAAGCCAGGATGTGAGGTACCATGATTCTTGTTTAAGTTACAGGAGGTTCTAGGAGTGAATGCCCACTCACGTTTAATAATAGCTTGGCAAGCACACAGTCTGCATCACTATTCCCACAACAGGAGCACTTTATAGCAGGGCAGAGAAGAAAGAATAGACGCACTTGGAGTCCGTGTCTTCCTAGAATCCAACTCAAACACAAGTCTCCAGAATGTGTACACTGTCCTTGACCTGCCACGTTCCAAACTTCTGGTTTGCATTGACAAGCAGAGACTTAGGCTTTAGTGATGTATCCTTCTCGGATGAGGAAGTCATAGATTTTCCGGGTTTTGTTCACGTCTATCTTGATGAGTGCTCGTGCCTGTGCCAGTCTCAAGCCTCCTTGCTTGTTACACTCATTCAAGAGAGCTGACTTATACTCTAAATAGGCTCCAGGTACCAACCTCACCACCTGACAGAGCTGTAAGACACAACAAATTTAATAAACGTTAACATCTGTCATTCTCAATTTAATCCAGAAGGTATGGCAACCCCAAAAGAAAGAAAAAGGGGGGGGGGGGCTGGAGAGATGGTTGGGCAGATAAAGGCATTTCCCACCAAGACTTGATAACTTAAATTTGATCCCTGGGACCAACATGCTGAAAAGAGAAAACCAACTTCTTCAAATTTTCTCCTGACCTCCACATCATACTGTGGTACACATATGCCCCTCCCTTTGCCCCACACACCCAAAATAAAATGTATTTGAAAAAAAGTGACATCAACCTCCAACTATTTATGGGAACTGTTGAGTGGCTGGGCCACATTCCACTTCCTCTCTTCTCTGGAGACAGACATTCAGTAAAAAAAAGGCAGATGAGACATCAGCCAGGAAAGCCTTCAGCAAGTGAAGGCTGGTGCAAGGGTCTAGTTGGAGCTGCCAGGCTTGCCCAGGAGCTGAGGGCTAAATGCCTGGAGTTGTCGCTCAGCACCATACTGACATAGTCAGGGAAATAACCCAGAGTACAGCGAGGCACTGAGGGGTGGTGGGATCGCAGGTGACTGGATTCCTAAGTGGAAATCACATTGTTGCCACTGGCAGAAGAGAGCAGCCTCTGGTGTTTTTCATCTCTTACCACCTGCGGTTGTCAGCACCGAGTAGTCTGAGTCCCCAGCATATGGGTAAACAGTAAAAAGATGTATGGAATTCCAGACCATTCAACACACAACACTGAGAAACTGGTCTGTGACTTTCTTCAACACACACTTCTTTCTACACCAAAAGAAATGTTTACTTTTTTCTGATGAATAAAAGACTAATACAGGTCCCTGCACTGTGACTTCTTAAGTGCTTGACGTGAGCGGATGCACTGAACCAACAGATGGGGGACAGACACTGGGAACTGCAAAGGAATAAGATGAGCTCCTCTTCTGTGATTTTGGTTTGGTGTGATTTTTTTTTTTGAGACAGGGTCCCCTGTAGCCTCTGAACGCACTAGATAGCTGACAGCTGTGGATGTGCCTAAACCCCTGATCCTCTTGCCTCTACCTCCCAAATGTTGGGATTACATGAGAGTAGCACCCAAGCAGACTTTCATTTGTTTTGAGATAGCCTTTTCTTTCCTTTTCTTTCTTTTTTTTTTTTTGAGACAGGGTTTCTCTGTGGCTTTGGAGCCAGCGCTGGTCTTGTAGACCAGGCTGGTCTCGAACTCACAAAGATCCACCTGTCTCTGCCTCCTGAGTGCTGGGATTAAAGGCGTGCGCCACCAACGCCCAGCTGAGATAGCCTTTTCACTGTATGTCCTAGGCTGACCTCACAGTCTCCCCCATCTCAGGCTTTCAAGTGCTAAAATTAGAGATTTATAACCATACCTAAAACTAGATGTGCAGATTTAAATGCTAGAAACAGACAAAAGCAAGACAGGTCAGTGTCAGTGATTACAATGGCAAAGGTGGTCATGGTACTTTTTAAAATCAATGTGTTGTAGGAGTGTGCATGCACCTGGGAAGCAGAGGAAGCAAATCTCTGCTGAGTCTGAGGCAAGCAGCACTACACAGGGATTTAATTCCAGGCCAGTCAGTGTTAGAGAGTGAGATGCTGCCTCAAAAATAAAAGTAATATGCAACAACATGACACTGAATTATTTTCCTTAAGCTTATCAACATGCCATGGAGACAATTACAAAAATATTCTAAGTGATGATTACGTTGCTGGAATAAGTGCAGAACTTCTCAAAGCAGCCATTCTAATAGAAAAGTCCTATTTTTATGTTAAAGCTACTTTAGGCCTGCAAAAAGTTTCACTTACATAAAGCATTAAGTGGAGTTGTCTGCCACGTAAATGCTCAATAAGTGACAGCTGCTGCTGTTATTTAACTGACACTGGTGTATGCACTTCCCTCAAAAAGGGGAAAGGTAGCTTCGATACAAAAGAAGTTTTCTGGGGCTTGCCAAAGTTAGCTCATTAGCTCCTCGACTTCTCAGACAAGTGCAGTAAAATAGGTTTGATGCTGTAATGGATTTTAATGACAACTCAATGAATTAATCAATCCCTCTTTCCTTTCCTCTGCCCCCCCCCAATTACCTCCTTCTCTTTTTCATTGAGTTTCTCTGTACCAGGGAGGCCAGTGAGGTTCAAGGGTGGTGCACATCGTCTTCCTATAGACACAGATGAAAAAGAATAAATACAGAGGTAAAACTGTTCAAGTATAAAACAGAAAGCCTAAGCCACTCCCTTAGGCTGGTTTAGCTAGCTCCTTGTCACTGTGGTGGTCTGACTGAAAACAGTCTCTGTAGGCTGATATTTAGATGATTTAAATGCTTGGTCCCCAATTGGTGGGACTATTTGGGAAGGATTAGGTGGTGTGGCCTTGACGGAGGTGAGGGGGGCATTCCCAGAGTGCGCTCTGCTTCCTGACCACAGAATAAGATGACAGCCCTCAGCTGTTCCTGCTGCCATACCTTTCACACCTTTGCTCTGGATCACAGACTCTAACTCTTTGCAACCATAAACCCAATTAAATGCTTTCACTTAGAAGTTGCCTTGGCCAAGGTGTTTTACCACAGCAATAGAAAAATAACTAATACAGTCACCCCAACATTTCATTTGCAAATAAAAATGACAATCCGTGTGCTCTTTGTTCTGTTGATATACAAATATGGTCATGCAAACCTTAATATCAATGATCACTCAGCACAATGGAGGAACCTATCTGATAGGAGACTCTAAACTCTGGAGCCCAGATGCTCATACAGCGTAGAAAAGTTATATTCTGTGTGTCTGGACAGCTGACGAATAGACACAGGAATCCTGCAGGAGAGATGCTCTCGTCACTACTCTCTAGCAGGACAAGGCAAACATGGTAATTAACCAAGTACTATGTACCTTCAGATCAAAGGCAGAGTCAGGCTACCAAAGCTCTGTTTGTTTATTCTGCTTTGAAAATAAGCGACATTTAACTGAAAGATCCACACTGGAATAACAAGCTAAATACCATATTTGTTATATGGCAAAGCAAGGACCAATGTTAACTTCGTATCTGAGAAAGAAACCCACACAGGAGGCAGCACCAGACTTGCCAGGCCAGGCCAGCATATAAAGATGAATGCACAGAGCCTTTTCCTTTATTGGACAATGAAGATCAGTGTGTGTGGTGCACAAGCCACAGATGTGAAGGTCGGACAACAACTGTGTGGTCTCAGTGCCCTCCTTCTGGCCTAGCTTTGCCAGGGTTCCAGGGATTTCCAGCCTTACCACTGTACCTGTTGCTTGGGATGAGTGCTTGGTTGGGGATGGATGGAGTGAGTTAAGTTTTATGGGGACTGCCACTGGAATAGGACAGAAGGAAGAAAGGACTGCTCAAGTTGTTCTGGGAAACCTGATTCTTGAGGACATCAAAAGGGCTAAGAAATGAAGGTTTAGAAATGGAGATAAGGGGCTAGAAAGATAGTTCACTGGTTAACTCAGTGGTTAAGAGCACTGACTGTTCTTTCAGAGATCCTGAGTCCAAATCCCAGCACCCACACACTGGCTCACAACCATCCGTAATAGAATCAGATGCCCTCTGCTAGCAAGCAGAGCACTCATATGTAAACTGTTAAAAAAAAAAATAAAAATTAAGAAAAAAGAAATGGAGATAAAATCATGTGCTATCTCACAAGTCTTCCAAGGCTAGGCTACAACAAGGGATGCTGGGCTCCCAATTTTTCACTGCCTGAAGAGCAAGTCTCAACATTAACACAAAAAGAAAGAAGGAAGGCTAATACCACCCTATGAGGAAACGGTGAGCTGCACAATCTTTACAGGGTTTCTCTGTGGCTTTGGAGCCTGAGCTGGAACTAGCTCTTGTAGACCAGGCTGGTCTCGAACTCACAAAGATCCGCCTGCCTCTGCCTCCCGAGTGATGGGATTAAAGGCGTGTGCCACCACCGCCTGGCTGCACAATCGTTTTAAAGAGCCAGTAACGGGGCTGAAGAGATGGCTCAGTGGTTAAGAGCATTGACTGCTTTTCCAGAGGTACTGAGTTCAATTCCCAGCAACCATATGGTGGCTCACAACTACAGGTAATAAGATCTGGTGCCAACTTCTGTCTGCAGGGACACAAGCAGGCAGACCATTGTATACATAATAAATAAATAAATCAAAAAAAAAAAAAAAAAGAAAGAGGTGACTCCTTAAAAAACTCCCTTTCCTTCCAAGTATCAAATAATGACTTGAGGGGCTGGAAACACAACTTAGAGGATAAAAACACTTGCTCTTGCAAAAATGAAAATAAAAAATCCAAGTTCAGCTTTAAGCACTTAATTAGCCAGCTCACACCTGTCTGCCACTCCAGTTCCAGAAGATCCAATGCCCTCTTCAGGCATCTGCATACATGTGATACATACATATAACTCAGGCACATAGACATAAATCTTTAAACAAAAAAGAATTACTTAAAACAAAGGAAAACAATTATCCACCAAATGCCTGTATCTGAGCACTATTAGATCTGGAGTATATGGAGACTTTTGTTTTGTTCAAGACGAGGTCTCACTATCTAGTCCAGATTAGACCTAACCTTCCCATTTCCCATCCTCCTGCTCCCTAGTACTAGGATTACAGGTGTATGCCATCATAGCTAGTATTACTGAGAGAATTTCAAGTTTGTTGTTACAACTGGATCATGTTATACACTGTGCTTCTTCTGGTAGAGTGGTCTGGATGTTCAGATTAGGAGAAATACTCTCATATGAGGCGGGGATGAATGGTGATCAGGACAATTGGCAAAATCAAAACAAAACAAAACAAAAACCCACAATTGTGGCTCAGTAACTTCATTATATTATCTCCCCAAATACTAAGTCACAAACAACAGTCACCAAGAATCATCGCACTGCATTGGCTTATTAGTCTTACTCTGACAGTTAATCTCAAAATGGGACAGACTCAAAATAGGTAAAGCTCAGAAGCATAGATTCCTTAAGCCTCTAGTCACAAGAAATCCTTGAGTTTCTGGCAAGTGACCTGCTGGTCATGTCAAATTCATAGCTCCTCATGTAGCACTTCCAAAGCACACTGCAACACTGCCACAGGTTCAACTATAGTCCTGACTGTAAGCACCAGTAAAAGAGCATCCTTTTGAGTCCTGCTCGAGACAAGGGCCATCCCTATCTGACCACAAAGTCTGAAAGCATGCTGGAGTGCACCAGCCATTCTAACAGTTCATTACCATCACTCCACCAAAGAACCGTGCTCTACAGAAGGAGAGCAGCTTTGTCACACAACCCTTGAGATGTGAATGCCAGTCCACACTTGCTCTGGGCTGGGAGATAGCTAAGTGCTAGAAGATACACATGTCCAGGAAGTGAGAGGCCCTGGCTTCAATCTCCAGTGCTGGAAAAGAAAACACAATCCACAAAACCCCTGGTGATAGCCTGAGAAATCATTACCTGAGTTTGAAGCCATCAGAACAGAAGGACTCAGCCCAGAATCACTAAAACAAAGGAAAGGAATTTAAATTTAGGTCTTATCAAAGGCAATTTCTAAAACCCCTTATAGGACTAGGAGCATTTATCAGGAAGATCATCCAAGAATAGCTGTGGTGAGACTGCATGACACTTCAGAGGTCATCTCATTGTACAGGAAAGAAACATATTCCAAAGAGAAAAACTTCCCTCACCTTTGCTAAGGGCTCTTAACAGGGGACAGCACCAAAGGCATTTGCAGGAAAGGAAATTTTAACAAAAACCACACAAGCATCTAGGTAGGGACAGACATAGGTGAGAGTGGAGTTGAGATGGGATTTCACTGTGTATCCTCCACTGGCTTGGACCTCAGCAGTACTCCCTCCGCCTTCTCATCTAGAGCACTACAATTACAGGTGTGTGCCACCACAACCCGATTCTTTTTTTAAAATAAGAACAAAATAGGAACAGAGAATTACACAAGACCAGTTACGTTTCTTTTGAGGGGAATAAGGTAGGAGGTCTTAAGACAGGGTTTCTCTGTACAGCCTTGGCTGTCCTAGAACTCACTTTATAGACCAGGCTGGCCTTGAACTCATATGTGCCAAGACTGCCCACTTTCTTTCTTTTAGATTTACTTATTTATTCATTTATTTATTCTGTATGCAGTGATCTGTCTGCATGTATGTCTGTAGGCCAGAAGAGGGCAGAAGATCTCATTACAGATGGTTGTGAGCCACCATGTGGTTGCTAGGAATTGAACTCAGGACCTCTGTAAGAACAGGCAGTGCTCTTACCCACTGAGCCATTTCTCCAGCCCCCCCCCCACTAGTTTCTTATGTCTGCCGCCAGTTTTATACTGTTTCTAGATGGACTTGTAAGAATCCTTACTATAGCCAGGTGGTAGTGTAGTGGTGCACGTCTTTAATCCTAGCACCTGGGAGGCAGAGGCAGGGGGATCTCTTTGAATTTGAGGCCAGCTTGGCCTACAAGAGCTAGTTCCAGGACAGGCTCCAAAGCTACAGAGAAACCCTGTCTCAAAAAAACAAAACCAAAGTCCCCACCCCACCAATTCCTTACTACTCTAACACCCAGAGTACCCACCAAAGTGTCTAAAAATTCATGTAAAGGCCCAAGAATGCCAGAAGGAGTGCTTCCTTCAGCCCGCCCCAACTACATACATGTCAGCCTGCCGGCGGAGCCACTGCTGACATGCGCTGCTATCCTGGATGTACTGGAGAACTTCTGAGAGCATGTTGCGTTTAAGGCGCTCTTCCTCTCTAGTCTTCTTCAGGTGATCGTATGTCCTGGCACCTGGAGGGGCAGAAGACACCTACCTGACTTCAAGGATAATACAGCAGAGTCAAAGGGCCTACTAACTGAGCTTAACCAACATTGGCCACTTCAGGTTTCCTTTGAAAAACTGCTCTCATAACTTTTCCCAGGAGTTAATGTATGCCTGAGTCTGAAATATGTCATACTTGGTTCTACTTTTTCCATTTGTGAGTGGATCTGACTCAGGGCTCTGAACATCTTAAGATAGTGCTATACCACTAAAGTATACAATCAGCTACTTGAAGACCTATAAGGACATATATTCTTCCATCAAACCCAATTCCAATCACAACAAAAGCCCTTTTTGTACTACAACTTTCCTCTCTATCACATACACACAGAAAGCAGAACTAGGTAACCAGACTGAATTATCAGAGTCCACATATGTTTCTTATGCAACAGAAGGGTGACCTAGTGTTTTCTATACGTCAATAAAGTTATACATATTTCAGACTATCATACTAGTGGCTCTCACCAATTCTTTTTTTGTTTGTTTGTTTTCCTTTTCTTTCTTTCTTTTTTTTTTTCAAGACAGGGTTTCTCTGTAGCTTTGGAGCCTGTCTTGAAACTAGCTCTTGTAGACCAGGCTGGCCTCGAACTCACAGAGATCCACCTGCCTCTGCCTCCGGAGTGCTGGAATTAAAGGCGTGCGCCACCACCGCCCGGCTTTCTCACCAATTCTCAAGAGACATAAAGAGCTAGTAAATAGGAGTCAGAACCTAACCTTAAGCAATCCAGCAAACAAGCAATTCATGTGCTTGTTTGCTAGGTCTGAACACAGGGTCCTGCACATCTGTGGTAAACAATCTAATGCTGATAAGACACCCCAGGTCTATGCTGCCTAGTCAGAGTCTTTCCTTACAACCTGGCTTTTCTATTAACTAACTCTTTAATCTCTCTTTTTCTCTTTTTCCCCATGGTTTCTCTGTGTAGCTTTGTAGACCAGGCTATCCTTGAACTCACAGATAGCCATCTGCCTCTGCCTCTCCTGTGCTGGGATTAAAGGCGTGCACCACCACTGACTGGCTCTTTAATCTCTTTAAGCCTTGATTTCTTCGTTAAATAGAAGTGATATCTCTTTTTTTTTCTTTTTACTTTCTTTTCTTTTTTACCAAGAGTAGAAGTACAAGTGATGATAATGTTATCCAATGATTTGAAAGTGAAATGTATTCCATAGACCTGGTACATGTTAAAAAATGATAGATATTTACCAACTATTAAAAAAGTGTACCAGCACCTTAAGTAAACTAGATGTAAGCACCTTGGCCTCAGTAAAAGCCTGGTAAATAAAAAACGATTATATGCATAAATAAAATTTAAAAGACTGAGGTTAAAATCTGGAACATAATGACCACACACACCACTCTACTTCACTCCCATGTATGTGTCTGTAGACAGCCTCACTCTGTAGTCCAGGCTGGTCTAGAATATGCTATGTAGACTTGGCTGGCCCCAAACTCAAGTGATCTTCCTATCTCTGCCTCCCGAGTTGCTAGCACTAAAAATGTGAGTTACAATGCCCGGTTAAGATTTTTTTTTAAAGAGCCACAGCAGACTCCTAATTCTAAAGCACTGTTTCGTTTTGCTGTGTGCCATTAACTTTTATTCTGTCCTGATAAGCTAATGATATTTATAGGAACCGAACAGATGAAACTTTACTAGGAAGTCTGAAAACTCAACTGAAAAGGTATTTCTTTTTTAAGTTTTCAAGACCTCAGAGATTCCCTTTGTACCTGCAAGTCACCAGCACTTTGACAGTGTAGACATCGGAAGCATACTTACTACAAAAATTGGTAATTCCTGCTGTCCTATATTCTTGGAGTCTCTTGATTTCCCTCCGGAGTTCAAATTCCACTGTTTCCCCAGGAGAACAAAGGAGAAAAATTGTTAAAACAAATCAGTGTCAGGGAGTTGTTGGGTGTGTTTCAACGATTCTGCCATATGTCAAAGGTGGGGTCACTTCATCTCAGGATACATTTTACTTTGAACATCTCATCAGAAATGCCTCCCAAACTGGGCGGTGGTGGTGCACGCCTTTAATCCCAGCACTCCCAAGTGGTGGGAGGCAGAGGCAGATCTCTGTTAGTCTGAGGCTAGCCTGGTCTACAGAGTGAGTTCCAGGACAGCCAAGACTACACAGAGAAACCATATCTTGAAAAACAAAACAAGCCCGGCGGTGGTGGTGCACGCCTTTAATCCCAGCACTCGGGAGGCAGAGGCAGGCGGATCTTTGTGAGCTCGAGACCAGCCTGGTCTACAAGAGCTAGTTCCAGGACAGGCTCCAAAGCCACAGAGAAACCCTGTCTCGAAAAACCAAAAAAAAAAAAAGAAAAAGAAAAACAAAACAAAAAATTAAAAAGCTATTTTCTTTAAAATGTAGTTAAAATGCAGTATTCCTGTTCCCCCTTCTGCAATAGCACTTCTACTCACCCATCCAAGCTCTCTGATGCAGTTTGTCTGTGGATGAGACCCTGCTGCATAGTTAGGACAAAGCTTTGCTCAAGCCCTGGTTTCTTTTTAGCTCTTTCCTATAGGGACCAACGAGCACTGCATTTTCTATGAACCACAAATTGCTGCTGAGCACACAGCTCAGACCGCACTGTTGAGTTATTCTGTGATAGAGCAGTCCAAGCTGGGTGCTTTTCCAACATGTGCTGAAGGAAAGCCATCCTTCCACAGGGTGACACATAAGCCAGGAATGATATAAACTAGGACAGGAAGTAAAGGATAAGTCACTAGATACCAACCACACAAAGAATGACAACCAAACAAGGTGTTTCCCGAGGACAATCAACCTGGCTCAGATAAATGCCTGTGATTCTTCCTAAAAAATACTTGCACAATGAGAGCAATAGTAAAGCACTTTTCAGAAAAATCACAATACAACAAGAAACTTTCCAGAACTAAACTGAAGAGCCAAAAAAAAAAAAAATACAGCTCTCATAAGGAGAGCAGAGAAATAAAACCCCAGTGCAGGCTGCCTCAAAGCCTTAGGCCTTCCTACATAACAACTTCAATTTTTTTATAGTGGAAAATCCAATTAGATGCTCTTGGGAGTACCAGAGAAAGGTCAGAGGAAGATGGAAATATTGTTTCCATGAGCCAACACAACCCTGTTCCCATGACTGAAACTAATTTTAATATTAAAATATTTATAAGCGATACTATGATGTTTAGAATTGGTTTCAAAATAACCAGCTTATGAACAAGAGGGAAGGGGAGTTCCTAGTTCCCTTCAGATGAAGCTGGATGGGTACTATGTTGAAAACCACTGAAGTTGGCTACACAGACACAGGAATTCACTGTGGTGTTCCCTCCATAAGAAGTAAAAACTGCTACACATGGTAGCACATGTCTGTAAACCAGTTTTTTGAAGACAAACGCAGGAGGACTTGCAAGTCAATCTGAGCCCAGCTTGGACTACTCAGAAAGTTCCAGGCCAGCCCGGGCTACATACACAGCAAGACCCTGTATTAAAACTAAGATAAAAACAAACAAAAGACACCAAAAAGAAAACTAATAAAAACACAACACAATAACAAAAATCACCTAAAACAATAAACAAAAGCCCTGTACTAACTTGTAAGTTACTAAGTTTTTTCCCTCTTTGGCATGTAGGGTTGTGCATGTGTCTGGTATATACATGTACAGAGATCAGGAGGACATGGGTGTCCTATTCCATCATTTTCCACCTTATTCCTTTAAGATAGTTTCTCAATGAGCCTAGAGCTAGGTGCTGGCCAGCAAACCACAGCAACACCCCTGTTCCTACCTCCTACAAGCACTAGTGTGGACAAATACAGTTTTCCATGTAAGTGTTGGGATCTAAACTTAGGTCCTCATGTTTATGCAGCAAGCACTCTTACCCCTGCCCCTCACTAAGCTTCTAAATCTCCTTACACACAAACACACACTTCCAAAAAACACCTACATGCATGGCTTTCAATGAACTTGTCATGTTCCACTGGTCCCACAATCCTTGCAAATCGCCTCATTGTTTCATAAAGGTCTTGGACTTCCTTCGGATACCGCCTCTCCATTACTAGAAAATGTGAAACATAATGTCACAGAGAATGAAAGCACTTCTAAGTTTCTGGTATTATTTTTTAAAACAAGCAGTAAAATGCAAGGATATTTTCCTACCCTCACATGACTAACTTGCCCATTACAGCATGCAAACAACAGCTGAGAATGCAAATCACTAATCATAATTACAGCATCACAGCACCTCACAAAGGGATGCTGTTATCATGGAGATCATCTCTACTAAGTACTATTGCTGTCCTTGCTCTTGTCTTTTACTCTGCATGAGACAAGGCAGAGGACCAGGCGTTGTCACAAGGGAGAAGGGAATTAAAGGCAGAATCTATGTTATCAGACAGAACTCTAGCTAAATTTCTGCAGGGTTACTGGAGGAAAAAAAAGAAAATCAAAACATAAGAAACCTTCCAGGTAGTATGGAAGCATGAGCCTATAATCCCAGAACTTGAGGTTCAGGCAGGAAGACCATCAGAAATCTGAGGCCAGCCCTTCTCTAGAATAGAGACTTCCAAGCCAGCCAGAGCAAATAGCAAAATGCTGTCTCAAAAACACAAAAACAAAGAACATGCAGAAAAGGTCAATTAACTATGTGCATATGTCATCTGGGATATCCCGTGTGACAAGCTGATTTATTTAAGGTACTCTTCCAAATGTGAGACACCCCCAACCCCTCTGATTTTTCTACAAAAGAACTGGAATAATAAATAGATGGTTGTGAGCCACCACGTGGGTGCTGGGACCTAAACCCTGGCCCTCTGCAAGAGCAGCAAGTGCTCTTAACTGCTGAGCCATCTCTGCAGCCATACAAAAATGTTTTCATAACCTGAGACCAAGGTTATGTTTAACTCATAATTTTGAAACATGACTGTCTAGAAAATGATCCATTAATATTCATGCTGTAATTATTATAACAATTAATTCTTAGGCAATGCTGTTGACTATAAATGAATAGCTCTTTACTGTCATCATGAATCAGAGCTGCCTCGAACGCCTTTGGTTTCGTTTTGCTTTGGTTTCTGTACAAGGGATCAACATCACCCCAAACATGTTTCACACCCCTCTACAAGTCCTGCGTCAGAATTTTCAAATCTTC
This sequence comes from Dicrostonyx torquatus, assembly GCA_028555095.1. Lineage (NCBI taxonomy): Eukaryota > Metazoa > Chordata > Mammalia > Rodentia > Cricetidae > Dicrostonyx > Dicrostonyx torquatus. Next base: position 12,525,895 of record JAQHUG010000027.1, on the reverse strand, counting down.
CTAGATAATGCTAGCTAGCATACAATGTGGATTACGAGCACTCCCACAATGAGCTGAAAGTACTCAACAGTGTTAGAAAAATTTAGAATTAAAAAAAAAAAAAAAATCAGCTCATACTCACATCGGAACTTTCTAAGATTGACTAATCCATGATCTCTTATAATCCTAGAATGAAAAACCACAATAATGTATGTATTAAAAGTAAGTTTCAAATTTTGCGTGTTTTATGTGTTATAGTTGTTACACATCCTAACTATTAAGAGGCAGAACATTGGGGTCCAGAGAATCAAGTGCCCACATGCTTCTGAATTAGCCTCTAAATGGAGAATGGCACACTGTCCTTCTCGGGGTATAGAGGACACTCACAGATGATTCAGTTACCAGTGACAAATGCTGAAAAATATGTGCTTGTCAAGATGATTGAGAAGGAAATCTGTCCACATCATGAGACTAATCTACACAATTTATCGAAGTGATAATTAACAACAGTCATCTAAGGGAAACTACTAGCCTTGAAAGGACACAATGATCACACATTAAGCATTTACAACCACACATTTACATATTTTGAAGCCACTTGAAATAAATATAGATTAAACTTGCTTAAATGGGAGAGCACTATAAAATATAACATTTAACAGCAACTCTTACACCTGAATTCTGCAAGATCACATGGTAAGCTACGAGTGGAGTTTCTTTTTTAATTTTTTATTCATTTTACACACCAACCACAGTTTTCCCTCCCTCCCTTCCCCCACCAATCCACTCTTCAGAGAGGGTAAGGTCTCCCATAGGGAGTCAACAAAGCCTGGCTATCAAGTTAAGTGGAGTGTTTTTGTTTGTTTGTTTTTTGAGACAGGGTTTCTCTGCGAAACAGTTATGGCTGTCCTGGAACTCACTCTGTAGACCACACTAGCCTCAAACTCACAGAGATCTGCCATCCTCTGCCTCCTGAGTGCTGGGATTAAAGGCATGTGTCATCACTGCCTGGCTATGTGGAGTGGTTTTTTTTTTTTTTGGTTTTTCGAGACAGGGTTTCTCTGTGGCTTTGGAGCCTGTCCTGGAACTAGCTCTTGTAGACCAGGCTGGCCTCGAATTCACAGAGATCCACCTGCCTCTGCCTCCCGAGTGCTGGTGTGCACCACCACTGCCCGGCTCAGGATGGCTTTTCTATACTTACTTTTTTCGTCTTTGCCTCTCTTTTAACCTGGAATGATAGATATCCACCACCGCCATCTTCAGAGCTATAAATACAAATACACATAAATAAACATATAAATAAAAGTCAAGACAAAAGAAAAAAAAACAACAACCCTGTCAAACAATTATTTTTAAGGGCTGGCTCCTGAGAGCTGGGAAAGCATGCACCACCATGCCTGGCTTACCCAAACCTTAACTATTCCATGAAAAGTATCCTAGCACTCTATATTCTCTATCAGTAAATAATAATTGTTATCATTATTCTGGTAGCACTGACAACCAAATCAGACCAGACAAGTTCTGTATCACTGAGCTAAACCTCCAGTTCAAAAATGAGTGTTGCTGTAACTGCACAGGATGCAGCTCAAGAGACAATGATAGGACAGCACTGATGGACAGTGTTGGCATGTTCCTAGAGTAACATCTTCAGGTGGGCAGCAGCAACTGTTTACGTCGCTGAGTTCTGCATTCTGCGATGAAAAGATGTGTTAAGCAGCTTAACCACAGTAAAAGCCACGCTTTGCTTGTCTGCTCATGCCCCAACCCTTTCTAGTTTTAGTCTCAGGGTAAACAAGGAAAGGACAAGCTGGAATCAGTACTCGACAGTCCTGCTCTTTCTTTCCCCACCACACTCTTTCCATCGTCCAAGATCCTAAGGTTTCTCTTCTGGTCTCTTTTCACTCCTCACCTCACTCCTACAAGCTCTTTGGCTCCCAGGGTTCCATGTTCCATCAGACTACACTATCTAAAACTCTCACAATTATTTTAAGCAGCACATCCTGTTGGATATCCCAATTACATGACTTCCATTGCAAACTTACATATTCTGCTTCTTTCCCATCTTAACACTCTTAACCATAGTTAATGGCATTATAGTAATCTAGTTGTTTAAAGCTAGTTGTTTAAGACAGAAACCAACCTGGAACCTCTTTCCCCTCTTTCTACATAGCCAGTTAGAGTCTTATCTAAATGTAATATTTCCCAAATGCATCTCTTTCTGTCTAATCCCATCACTCAACTCAGGCATCTTGTTGTCCTGATGCCTCCTTACAGAAGAATTTTATTATACTTATTGACAATGGTTCCTGCCTTCTTCAACTTCCTCCAAATGGGACTAAGAACATTATTTTACAACAAAATTTAATGGTACAGTTCATCTGCTTTTAATTCTTCAGCTACACCCCTACTTACAGAAGCTCAAGCTCTACACAGTATGCATGGCCTTCCACTGTCTTGTTTCCTATCATTCCCCCATAGGCCCTCTAGACCGTACTCAAAAAACCAGCTCCAGCTCCCTCAGCTGCTAAGAACAGATATAAATGCAAGTGACCTGGGTCCAGAGCTAAGAAAAAAAATGAAGCCATGCCTTTAATTCTCTGCACTTGGGAGGCAGGGGCAGGTGGATCTCTGAATTTGAGGCCAGCCTGGTCTACAGAGTGAGTTTCAGAACAGCAAGAGAAACTCCGCCTCAGAAAAACAATGAGCCTTCCACGTGTTGACTGTTAGTGGCTTTACTTTTTCTGCTGCTCCTATCCTAAATCTGGCTTTTTAATAAAAAATTTAAAGTTTTTTTTTTAAAAAACCCACAGGCAGTTTATAATTAGAAGAGCTCTAGGGTTATAAAATAAAGACTCATTATTAGCAATTCTAGAAGAAACTACAAGACATAACTTAGCACTACACTGCTTAATAACCACCCTTAAGTTGAGTCTGAAAGCACTTTTAATTTAATGACTTCAGTACATTCTGGAACTATCTTAAGAACTTGTTACCACCTCCTTAAGCTTTGTGTACTGTAATGTGTGTTCGGGTTTTTTCATTACTGAATATATTCATGGAAGAAAGAAGTCCCAGCATTGCAAAGCAACCTGACACATGACTTTTGAAAAACCAAAGTGCATAATCCAAGTGTCAGGAAATATAATCTTTAAAAATGAACTGGTGTGGAAGAATGGTCTGTATTCTGTCAATTATATTTTTAATAAACACTGATTGGCCAGTAGCCAGGTAGGAAGTATAGACGGGTCAAG
>JAQHUG010000027.1:12497059-12518721 GCA_028555095.1 Dicrostonyx torquatus | reverse complement strand
AAGAGTGACTGTTATGAAAGAATAAGGACCTGAGACCAAATTTACAGAGCTCACATAAAAGCTGGGCATGGCTGCATGTGTCTATAAGAGCATACGGATGGGTCCTGGGAGCTTGCTGACTAGCCTAGCTAAAATGTGGAGTTTCAGGTTCAATGAGAGAACCTGTCTCCAAAAAGTCACGTGGAGAGTGACTGAAGAAGACACGTGACATCTTCCTCTGGCCTCCTCATGAACATACATGGATATGTGCACCACACACATTCTCTCTCTCTCTCTCTCTCCCTCTCTCCCACACACATACAAGTAAGTGCTGTTCCTTCAAAAAACAATAAAATTCTACCAATGGAAGACTATTGACCTAACAGTTAAAGTCAGTTACTAGGAAGTCTGATGCAAATTACTTAACTTTGCATATTTCTTTGAATGCAAAAAGAGAACATTATTTATTCCTACCTCTCAGTATGGAACAGCTACACAAGACTCCAAAGTGAGCCACAGAAAAGAAACAGCAACAAAAATATTAAAGATGTAAAGACTTAATATGGTAGTGGTGACTCTTGCCTATAATCCTATCTAGCCTAGCTAAAATGTGGAGTTTCAGGTTTAATGAGAGAACCTGACTCCAAAAAGTCAGGTGGAGAGTGACTGAAGAAGACACGTGACATCTTCCTCTGGCCTCCTCATGAACATACATGGGTCAACACAGGAGGATGGCCATAAGCTTAGCCTACAGTATAAAACCCTAACACAAAACAAATAAAAAAAAAAATAGGGCTAGAGAGATGGCCCAGAGGTTAGGAGCCCTAGCTGCTCTTCCAGAGGTCCTGAGTTCAATTCCCAGCAACCACATGTTGGTTCTACTGAGATCTGGTGCCCTCTTCTGGCCTGCAGCATACATGCAGACAGAGCACTGTATATATAATAAATAAATCTTGGAAAGGAAGGAAGAAGGAAGAAGGAAGAAGGAAGAAAGGAAGGAAGGAAGGAAGGAAGGAAGGAAGGAAGGAAGGAAGGAAGGAAGGAAGGAAAAAAACTAGACAGACACAACAGGATCCCAAGACAGCCTGGTCTACAAAGCAAGTTATAAGCCAGCCAAATGGCTACAGAGTTAGACCCTGTCTGGAACAACAAGCCAGAGGGAAGGAAGACAAATTGTATTAAAGTGTAACCCTGAGAAGCATTGCAAACACTGAATCAGCACATAGTGCCCAATGCCTCCAACTTGCCTGGGTTATGGAATAAAAACAAGAAAGTTGATCTATTCATAAGGTTTTGGACGCTGGGACACTTAGGAGAAGGGTTATCTACATATTTAGAGGTTTTCACAGATGAATGGAGGTAAGCATCTGCCTGGAAATCAATGTCACAAGACCAGAGTGCTGAGTTAATGAGTCTTCTGTGCTTCTTTCTGAATCAGTAATAGCTTAGTTCAACAAAGTAGGAGACGGCACCACTAAGAGATTGCAGAACTTCCTTATTTTCTTCAGAAATTGCTTCACGGGACAGGCCTTTCCTGGGCCCAGGCTGAGAACTTTCTGGCATACTTGGAATGCAATTAACTATCCCTCTTATTGTATCCCATGCCTCTGTAATGGACCACAAAGCCAAGTTGACTGGACAAATTCCATGAATCAATGTGAATCTTAAGGTGACACCAAGAAAGAGCTTATTGGCATAAGACCACATTCCTTCCAGCAGTTATGAGTGAGGGAGCCTAAAAGGAATGTTGCTAATGCCCAGTCACATTAAGAGTACAATGGAATGGAATAACACCACCAATCCGCATTGCACACCACCATTCATTGTAAACATGTCCACCCTGACTCCCTGACTAATCAGTGTCACTCACTCTTTACCGATTTGGGACACAGAACAGCAGGCAGAACTTCAAGGTCTTGCCTAAGATTCCACAATGACTCAGAAGCAAGCCCAAGCTTGAATCAATGTCCTGATTCTCACCAATGTGTGCTGTTGTAATCTGCTGGCCTGTCACCTGGGTACACTGTCCCTTTAAGAGACAAGCACCGCCTACTCCCAACTTCAGCTCCTCTTTAGCCAAGAAAAACAGGATCTCCTACCTCCTATCCAGTTCTTTCTCTTTCTCCTCCTCCCCACTTTCCCCTTCTCCCCTTTCCCTCCATAACCTACTAAATAAACTCTATACCCAAACTGTCTCGGCATGGCTTATCTGTCTCCAGCCAAGGACTCAGGTGACCCATGGCTGCCCTAATGGAACAAGCCCCCCCCACCACTTCTTTATAAATGAAAACACGTGCCCCACTGTGTGCTAGGTATGCTTAAAAGCTCCTTCTTATTCCTTCATGGTCTCCTGGAATCCTTCACTTGGTGCTCTAAGAGATGGCTGGGGGCAACATGTACCAGCCATAGTCACGCTGCCAGAGAAGCTACTGTAAGAGTTTGGAGCCATAAAGGAGGTACCTTTATGTTGCTGCCAGGAAGGCACCCCTGTGGATCTCTAGGGCTTCTGAAAAAGTCTCTTTAAAAAAAGCACCTATTTGTATATTGTTGGAAGGCCTTGCTGTTCAGAAATTGCAGTCTATCATGGCCTGATAACTTTTTCCAAAGCTTGAAAACATGGGAACCTTCTCCCCACAAGACTTCCTGCTCTCTACCTGCTCTTATCTGAAGAATGAGCCTAGGCCTGGAGGACTGACTTTATCTGAAAGCTGTCTCTACGCCGAGGATGCCTGACTTATCTTTAGCATGACCCTTGGCATGTTCCCTGCTAGAAGCCTCCCCACTACAAATATGGTAACTAAGACTTGTGCTAGGAGCTTTGCTACAAGACCCTGCTGTCACGCATGAAGAATTATGATAGGACCGTGCCATATAATGCAAATTAGGGTTTGTTCCCAGGGTCCCCAATCCTATATATTTTCTATATTCTGAAATAAAGCTGAGCTGATTCACCGAAGTCATCCCCCAGAAGGCTTTCTCAGTCATACCTACAGTCGTCGGAACCCAGTTCCCCAATTCTGCTCTCTCTACCCTCATTAACCAATGCACCAACAATCTCAAGGAAGAGGAGCAACCACAGTGCATCATACAGCACTCAATCTCCAGTGCGGGAAAAGGTGATGTATGCCAGTGATTGCAATACTCAGGAGTTCAAGAGGGTAAGTTCAGCAACTTAGCTACAAGATTTTGTTTTGTTTTGCTTTGTTTTGTAGTGTCTGAATATAACCCAGGGTCTAGGGTACACTCTACCACTGAGCCATGTCACCAGCCCAACCACTAAGCTCTGAATTCACTAAGGGCAGAGGACATGCCTTATTAGTCCTTATACCCCAGCATTTAGCACAGTGTCATCAGTACATGTACTGAATAAGCATCTGAAAAAATATACATTACCATGTAAGATGTCTGAGTCGTCCTCAACAAAATCAATGTCTCTTAAATCCCATTCTGCATAATTGTCAAACTCCTGTTAAAGGGGAAAAAAATATCCAAACCCATCAGTGTTTTTCTTTTTTTTTTTTTCTCCCCGAGACAGGGTTTCCTTGTATAACAGTTCTAGCTGTCCTGGAACTAGCTCTTGTAGACCAGGCTGGCCTCAAACTCACAGGGATTCACCTGCCTCTGCCTCCCGAGTGCTGGGATTAAAGTGTGCGCCACCACCGCCCAGCATAAACAGGGTAATATCTTTACAATAGCCATGCTGCAGAGGCAAAGAGAAAAGTCTTGAGCCAATATTTGCTAAGTATGAAATTGGATCAAAGGCAAAGATACTTCTCTAAGGGAAAAATTACAGGAAAAATCTGAGAGACTTTCAGACAGTAATCAAAATAAAGAGCTAGGATAGCACAATATTAAAAACAAAGCCAAGTCTATTATTTAAAAATGTTTAATAGTCTGTTCATTTCAAAGGGAATCATTGATTTAGGCCTCTAAGTATTCTGGTAATAAAGTTGCCTGCATTAATTCATTTTCTTTTTAATCACCTTTATAGGGAACTGTCTAGTCCTAATATCGCTTGTACACTACAATAAGATCAGTTCAGGCTATTCGAGGGTGACTACAGGGTAGCTCTGCACTACCACCTGTCATAAACTCTAGTTTAATACCCCATCTCCAAGATACTGCAGATGATATCAGATAGCAAATTAGTTTTTTTTTTTTTTTCTTCTTCTGGTTTTGTTTGAGACAGAGTTGTTTATGTATAGCCCTGGCTATCCTGGAACTCACTCTGTAGACCAGGCTGGTCTTGAACTCAGAGATCCACCTGCCTCTGCCCCCTGAGTGCTGGGATTAAAGGTGTACGCCACTACCACCTAACTGCAAGTTAAATTCTTATGACTACTTCCACATTTACTTTTAATTCTATGGCTAAATGAGGAAAATAGTTTTAATGGACACGTGTGTACATGCAATGCAGGACTCTGCAATCACTACTCAGTCCATTGCCTAATGGGAGATAAACTCTTATTGGAACATAGATATATCCATTTGTTTATATATTATCTATTTTCCTTTTCTTAGACAGGCTCTCACTACACAATCCAGGCTCATCTAAAACTCAAAATGCTTCTATGCTATTTTTGCACAATAACAGCAAAGTTTGGTTGCAACAAAAACTTAATAATCTTAAAAATCTTAAAATGTAACCTGGCCCTGAAACAGCAAAACCTTGAAAACCCCTTGCTGTGGAATGACAACTGCAGAAACTTCACACCTACAAGGTTAGTGGGAGCAATACTATGCATCCTGGAAGGCTGGTTCCCCCTTAAAATTATCACTGTTCCACAGATGCTCACAATGGGAAAGGAAATGTGACTTCACAGGCTTTGAAAAGTATCCCTCCAGTAAGAGATAATAACCTCATCAGAAACAAAAGTAAATTTTTCCTTATTGTATGCTAAAAACAAGTTTTTGTTACCTCAATGAAATCTGCCCGAGCTGGCATGTATCCTGCCATGTCCCGAGACAGCAGAGAGTCAAAGGCAGGCCGGGGAGGGTCATCTGCAGCTGGAAGAAACAACGGCATTTTCTTAATAGATAAAACACTGTCACAAAAACATCAAATAAATGTCTTTATGTATAGTCTGGATTTAAAAACAAAAACCAAACTGTTGCCCAATATTTGTTTAAACTGTGAAGATGTGTCTTTGCCAAGGTGCCTTCTGATTGGCTTAATCAAGAGCTGAATAACCAATATTTAGGCAGAAGGAAATTGGGGGGCTTCAGGGGACAGAGAAGACTCTGTGAAGAAAGGCAGAGTCCCTAGCCAGACACTGGGAGGAAACAGGAGGTGCAAAATGGAAGAGAGGTAATGTCACATGGCAGAACATAGATTAATATAAAGTTAGAAGGGCTAGTTGAGACAAGCCTAAGCTAAAGGCCAAGCTTTCATAATTAATAATAAGTTTCTGTGTCATTATTTGTGAGCTGGTGACCAATGAAAAAGCTTGCTACACCAACAAGCCCTCACCCTATACTCACAAAAAACAAACAACAAAAGCAAAACAGTTCCTCAGGATATGATGGCATATGCTTGCAATCCTAGCACCTGGGAAGCAGAAGCAAAAGATCAGATGGTGGTCACATTCAGCTACACAATGAGTTCAAGGTCAAAATACATGAACATAGGGTATCACTATGTAGCTGAGAGTGGCCTCAAACTCTTATAATTCTTTTGCCTCAGCCTGCTGAGTGCGGGGTTAGAGGTGTGAGGCACCACATCCCACTCTGAAACAGATTTCTTTGAGAAAAAGGATCTAAGAGAATAAATTCCAAAGTTTTATAAAGAGTGAAAAGGTAATTATGAAAAAAAAAAAAAACAATAATTTTTTTCTGTTTTTTTTTTTTTTTTTGGAGATAGGGTCTTCTATGTAACCTATACTGTTATGGAACTCTCTATGTGGACCAGGCTGGCTTTGAACTCAAATCCACCTGCCTCTGCCTCAAGTGCTGGTGGTGTTGTTCTTATTCTGTGTAGAGACAGAGATTTCAAACTCATTATATATTCTACACTATTCCCAAACTCACAATCTTCATGCTCTGTCAGCTTCCCAAGTGGCAATCGTGGGGATATAGCCACGTGCCACCATGCCTGTCAATTTCCTGATGAAAGAAATTAAGTCTGAAGGAATCCTCCCAAAACATCCTCTGATTTGTATGCATTTGCACAGGCAGACATGTGCAATGGCATGCATGTGGAAGTCAGAGGACAAGCTGCAGAAGTCAGTTCTCTCCTACTATATGGGTCCCAGGGATTGAATTTAGGTCAGACTTGGTGGCAGGTACCTTTGCTTGCTGAGCCATCCTGCAGCCTTGCCCTCTGATATTTGCTTTCCCAAAATGAATGAAAAATGAAAGGAAATGAAGGAAATATTTTCCTTCAATGTTGTTATAGAACTCCATATCCTGTCAGTGTCTGCTCCTTTGATCCTTAGGAACACTATCAACTACAGATCTTATCAGATCTTATCCAACTGAGAAGCAAAACATTCTGGATTTCTATGTTAATCAAACTGAGTACTAGTGCCAGCCTCCAACAGTTCTATTTTCAACCTTTTAAAAATCTCAGTTTCTTTGTGTGTAACACAAAAGCATCCGTTCTACTTATTTCACTGGGCTGCTGTTAGGAACAGACAGGCCTAATGGACATGAGGAAAGTGCTAACATCCGAAGAGCTATTCCAACAGCAGGTATGGGCAACCTCTGAGGCCGTCAGCTACAAAGCTGTTCCCAAGCAGTGAGAAGAGGGAGGCCAGTGGGGAGGCATGGATACACACTGCTATTCTGGGGGCTATCCATGAAGGCTGCTTGTTTGTAATTCATCAGGCTCTGGTTATACTGTATCAAAAGACTCATTGATGCCCACAGGCATATGAGATAAGATTGCCTTCACTGGCATAACCAAGTGAATAAAAAGAACAACTTACTTCTTGGACTTAACACTGAGGCAATAATGGATCCTGAGAAGCAACTCCTACCTGATTATAAACAATCCAAAGGGATGATAAGGTGGCTTACAACAAATGACAACATAGATACTGGCTCCTTTTTTGACACACCACTTTACAGAAGCAATCATTAATGCTAACTGGTGTATTCCAAGAGATGCAGAGTGGCAGGCTACAACTCTGACCTCTGGGGATGTGGTGCCTCCTTGCCACATCTAGGCCCTGACTCAACATACCAAAACTCCTCTTACCTTCCAGAAGCTCTTTATCTGTCCAAATCACCACATCACTGTTTATCTGCTATGGAAACAGAGCCCAAAGACAGGCTAAGGACCTTTTACCCAAATAGGCAGGCACTTACAGTGAAACGGAATGGCTGTGTCAGCAGTTCTGGCTGCCTCAGCTTGCTTCAGGTTTAGCAGGGTGGATGCAAACAGAGGGTTATTGATGAAATGCTTCATGTAGTGCTTCTCACATTCCTCCTTGGTTTTGGTGCACATCTGATTAGCTACATCCTGCCTAGAAAAATGTGGAAGAAGAGTGAAGAAGGTAGTCTTCTTACTAATATAAAACATTGAAAGCTGATTTGTTTGTTCCACATTTGCAGACAAATCAACATAAAATCAATAATCTGATACCTCCAAGCAGATGTCAACAAGACAGTGAGACAGATATACCACTGATATGTGTGCCACCTGATGGTCCAAATCCTGCTACTCCGAGATAGAGAAAAAATAAAGGGACCTATCCTTTCCATTGGAAGGAAGATGACTATTTTCTGACCCATAAATTTCCAGGCTGGGTATGTAGCTCAGTTGGTCACTAGCTTCCACTAGAATGCACAAAGTCCAGACATGGTAGTACACGCCTGTAACCCCAATATGAAGGAGGCAGAGAAAGAAGGGACAGGAAGTAAAGGTCATCTTTGGCTATATATTGTGTTCAAAGGCTAGTATATATTGTGTTCAAAGGCTAGTCTGAGACAGATACATGAAACCTTGTTCCGAATGTCAACGTCACATTACCATCACCTATAAATTTCCCTGAGGTAGACCAGAGAAAGAACTGTTATCAATAAGAAGTCACCTTGTGTCAGGCACGGAGGCAATGCCTATAATACCAACACTGGGAAGGTAGAGGCAGGCACTCTGAGTTTCAAGTCTAGATCAGCCTAACCCTAACCCTAACCCCTAGCCCCTAACCCTAACCATGGCTATGGAGTGAGAAAATTCTTCAAAATAAAAAGAGGCCAACTATGGTAGCTTATGCTTTTTTTTTTTTTTTTGGCTTTTCGAGACAGAGTTTCTCTGTGGCTTTGGAGTCTGTCCTGGAACTAGCTCTTGTAGACCAGCTGGTCTCGAACTCACAAAGATCGCCTGCCTCTGCCTCCCGAGTGCTGGGATTAAAGGCGTGCGCCACCACCGCCCGGCGGTAGCTTATGCTTTTAATCTTAGAGCTTGGGAGGTAGAGGCTGGAGGATCTCTGTGAATTCAAGGCCACCCTGGTCTATATACTGGGTTCCAGGGCAGCCAGAATCACACAAAGAGAACCCTGTCTGGAGAAAAAATAAACCAAAACTACAAAACAGCTCCCGTCTCCAAAAGGTGGAAGGAGAGAAACAATTCTTGCCAGTTGTCCTTTGACCTTCACAAGAATGTCCCCATCCAGCATGATAAAAGTGACTTAAAAAGTTTTTAAAAGGGGCTGGAAAGCTGGCTCAGCAGTTAAAGTATTTACTTCAGTGGTCAACAAATGCCTGTAACTCCACTCCCTTTTCTGGCCTCCTTAGCATATGAACATGAGTGACAAACATTCACATAGACACACACACATGCACGCACATATAAATATTTTAAATAAATAAATAATAAGCCCTTAAAAAACTTAAAAGATCATAACAATCGAAATTATCTTGGAACATGCAAAATGTTTGAAAGTTCCAGGCATAATGCACACGCCTTAAATCCAAAATCCTGAAGGGTAGAGATGGGTGGATTTCTGTAAGTTAGAGGCTAGCTTGGTTTATATAGAGTCCTAGGCCAGCCAAGGCTACCTGGTGAGACTCTGTCTAAAAAAGTATCTAGTTTTACTTTTACATGTTTTATAGTATCAAATAGACATTTCTCCACTAGAATTCCTATGGATATGCAAGGCACTGAGCTACATACATGTAGACATAATTTAAGATCACTTTAGTATTAACCTTGTATTGCTACTTCTATTCCACAGAATAAAAAAAAATATGATATTCAAACAAATAATGTACTTGCTAAAGAAGACAAATCCAGAACTTATACTGAGACCTCTGACTCCTACCTTAGGTGATGCAGAGATAGAGGTGACACCTTAGTCTCCTCCTCAAGCTCACTCTTAGAAAACCCTTCCCCTAGGGCATCACTACACTGCCTGTGCTTCATCAACTGTAAAAAGTTTGATTCCCTTACTAGGTAAAGAGCCTTGAGGAGGGCAGGAACCTAAATTCTTGTGCTTTCATCACTAAGCACAGTCCCTTACCCACATTGGATACAGAAGCAACTAGATTCTTCTGGGTGGTGATGGGGATTGAACTCAAACACCTCACATGTGTTGAGCAAAAACTCTAACACTGAGCTATCTCCCCATACAGTAACAGACTTCTTTCTAGTCTTTGCTAAGAGGGAAGGAAGATGAGGAGGACTGGCCCACTTTTGAGAAAAAGTAATGCCTTAGGCAGAGATGACTAGTAAGCTGCTCACAAGTGATCCATTTCCCCCATCTTTGGTATTCTCCACAACACACAGTATTCATGATGCACAGGTGCTAAATGAATGAATGGAAACAAAATGTGAGCTGAGGTCTGGTCTCCCTCTTGACATAGGGAAGGCAGCACACTCAATAACACAAGGAAGGACTATAGCAATCAGGGAACATCCAGAAGAAGGTTCCTTCACTATTAAATTATGAAAAATGAGAAAGAGTTTAACTCCCTAAACTTCAGATGCTTCATGAACAAAACACGTTTAATAACATATCTGCTATCTAGTTCACAAAACAAAATTATCAACATAGTGTTATTAAATGTAAACTCTGGGAGCTGGAGAGATGGTTCAGTGGTTAAAGCGTTCTCTGTGCAGGCACAAACCCAGGTAAAATGCTAGGTATGTGGCCTGCATTTGTAACTCCAGCACTTTGAAGGCAGAGAAAGGCAGATTTTAGGAGCTTATTGGCCCGCTCAAACCAGCTGAAACCACAACCTCCAGATTACATGAGAGACTGTCTCAAAGAATAATATGGAAAGCAAAAGAGAGTAAGACATTTGATAACAATTCCAGCCACCACACACAGACACACACACAGACACAGACACACACAGACACACACAGACACACACACACACACACACGGGGTGGGGTGGGGAGGACACACAAGACAGGCACATGACCACAAGCAAACTCCCACCCCCACCTCCCCACATTTGCATACACATTTTAAAGGTTGCATTGTGTGCCCAGAAACCTATAAAACCAGAAGTGAGAAATAATTAGTAACCTATACTTCAACACAACTCTGGAAGAACAATCTTAGAGTTGCTGTATCCAAAGCAACCTCTGAGAACTGCTCAGTCACGAGCCACTAAGCACCCTGCATTCCAAAGGTATTTCAGGCCTAGAAGATGTGTACATGGACGAGAAACTACCTTTGACGCCCTGGCCATCAGGAAAGCATCACAGCTTTTCACTTTCTAAGGCTCTCTGCTTTTATGTTTCAAGAGTGGCTTCTGTTTTGAGCCCATGAAAACAGGACCATTCAATATTAAACTCTTACCAATTTCCAAAGCCACAGTCCATTACAGCTTCTAAAAGGGCCATTTCTTCTTGAGCAGTCCAGCTGGGATCAAGAACAGGAAAGTCTGAGGTCTAAGGAGAAAAAAGGTTTGGTTAAGAACAGGGACAGGAATGACATGCAGCAACCCTGGTTGTGTCCATGTGGCAGTGTACATCTGTAATCCCAATCAGAGGCAGGCAGTGACTTCAGATTCAGTGAGACACTGTCTCAAAAAATAAGGTGGAAAATCTTGCAGGAAGACACCTTATGTCAAGGTCTGGCCTCCATATACAGGTAGGTGTACACAAATCCCACATACAAACAAACATCATTATTAGCTGCATCATTATTTTCCCTAGGTAATGTTTTTATTTTCTACATCTTCCATTCCTACCTCTATTAGCTACAATATTTTCCGTAAAACACAGCAATATTTAATTTTTTAAAAGAATAAATGTTTGGATGTGTCACATAGTGATTTTGGTGATATTTATTGGTTCAGCAGTCAGAAGTGCATACTATTCTCCTACAGGACTGGAGTTTGATTACAAGCACCTATGTCAAGTGGCTCTGAACTATCTGTAATTCCAGCTCCAGGAGATCTAATGCCTCTGTCCTCCACAGGCACCTAACTCACATGTATATGCAGACACATGTGTATACACACACACTGCTCTGGGCCTCATCTGATAAAGCAAGCTCTACTTCAAACCACAACTTAGCTATGACACAGAGCTAAACACTATTTGCTTTCATGGATGTCTGAAATTTTCTATGATGAAAGTAAAAAAGAAAATAATACATGTCTTTCCAATTCCACAGGCATTTACAACTTGTCATAGCTTTTGTTGGTGACAAAAAAAAAAAAATCTGTCCTCTTAGTAAAATCACAGTGATAACAGGCAACCCATTTTGATCTAAGCTTACCATATGAGCTTATTATGAGATGAGAGTGAAATTTCAGGGTCCATGCATATATTAAACTCATACCAATCACATTCAACCTGGCAAACACCATAAAGATATGCAAATACGAAGTCACACAGTGATTGATAGGTGTGGTGGTTTGAAAGAAAATGGCCCCTTAAAGGAGTGGCACTATTAGCAGGTATGTCCTTGTTGGGGGAAGAGTGTCACTGTGGGGGTCGGCTTTGAGGTCTCTTATGCTCAACTTTCCCTCAGTGTGACAGTCAGTCTACTTCCTGCTGTTTTCTGGTCAAGATGTCCCAGTGCCACGTCTGCCTACATGACACCATGCTCCCTGTCATGATGATAATGGACTGAGCCTCTGAAACTATAAGCTACCACCCCAATTAAATGTTTTCTTTCTAAGAGTTACTGTGGTCATGGTATCTCTTCACAGCAATAAAAACCTAAACTAAGACAACAAGTCTGTTGTTTCTAAAACTGTTTCAGAATACTGATCACCCTCACCAATTTATTATGAAAACTTTATACACTATAGAACAAAAGGCTTTACGAAATAACACTGGGCCGGGCAGTGGTGGCACACGCCTTTAATCCCAGCACTCGGGAGGCAGAGGCAGGCGGATCTTTGTGAGTTCAAGACCAGCCTGGTCTACAAGAGCTAGTTCCAGGACAGGCTCCAAAGCTACAGAGAAACCCTGTCTCAAAAACCAAAAAAAAAAAAAAAAGAAATAACACTGAACTTCAAGAAGAAAAAAACCCCTCCCCTTTCTTCTTGAAGTTCAACGTTATTCAATTCTTGACCCAAACTGGGTCAGAATCTCTAACTGTGGACTTGGAAATCTACAGTTCTAAGAAACTCCAGGTAATAAAGTCTAAGAATTACTGTCATAAAGGATGTGGTAGAGCAGCTGCCTTCTCTTGCTCAAGGTCTTAAGAATTACAAGAAAAAATAGCTACAGAATTCAAAAATCTCTATTAATGTACCACCCACCACAGCATGAGTAACTCCCCAAAGTACAGCACTGTGAGATGAGAAAGTACTGAAACCATTTAAAGTTATCAGATGCTTCGTGCTGCAAAGAATCAAGATCTTAGAGGCCTGGAGTGTAGAAAGCCAAAAGTTGGTCATCACTTCTATAGAAGGAAAGGTTTGTTGGAATAGGTAAGATTGGCTAATAAAAGGTAGAGAGTATAGTAGCCCCCAGAGGCTCCCTTGAGTTCGGATCCCTGAAAGCTATCTGCATGGGTGGGGAACATGTGAGAAAGGATGATGTAATAAGAATTAAGTGGACCTGGCTGAAGTGAAACAGTATTTTTAGCATTATGTGGAAGGCATGGTACTCAGAATAGCTACAGAGAGCTCACAGTCAGCTTTCCAACAGTGGCTGAGCATGACTACAAACTACCCAAGCTACATAATTATCTTGCAAGGGTTATTTTTTTTTTCGAGACAGGGTTTCTCTGTAGCTTTGGAGCCTGCGCTGGAACTAGCTCTTGTAGACCAGGCTGGTCTCGAACTCACAAAGATCCGCCTGCCTCTGCCTCCCGAGTGCTGGGATTAAAGGTGTGCGCTGCCACCACCCGGCAAGGGTTATTTTACCATTTCAAATGAATAAATTTGGATACTATACCTCAGTAGCAGCGTGTGATCCAAACCCTTGCACCATAAAAATAATTAAAATAAAACAAATAACAAAATTTGAGTCTAGACATTCTTAGGTGCATTTAGAAAAAGTGAATCTATTTTTCGAAGATATAGTAACTCTGGTAAAATGAACTCAAAGCCAAAGCTGCTCTGACCCTACTCTCCGAACCCTCATTCAACAGGCAAAAGGGGAAATGTTTTGGTTATTGTTCCAATTAGTGAATATGAGACTTAAAAGAAAATGTGGTAATCACTGGGAGGTGGGGGCAGGAATATCTAGAATTCAAGGGCATCCTTGGCTACATAGCAAATTTGAGGACAGGCAGCCTGAGCTACATGAGACTATCTTAAAAAACTCAAAAACAAAAACAAAAACCCCTTCAAATTAAAAAAGAGACTGCATGCTGGAGAAATAACTCAGCGATTAAAGAGCACTTGTTGCTCTTGTAGAAGACCCGAGTTTGGTTATCAGAACCCATGTTAAGGACCCAACAACTGTCTGTAACTCCAGCTCTGAATGATCAGATGCTTCTGGCCTCAGCTGATACCTGAACTCACATGCACATGCCCACATGCAAGCACACACATCTATACATAATTGAAAACAAACAAAAGCTAAGCAGTGGTGGCGTACACCTTTAATTCCAACTCTTGGGAGGCAGAGGCAGGCAGATTTCTGTGAGTTTGAGGCCAGCCTGGTCTACAGAGGTGTTCCAGGGTAGCCAAGGAGAAACCCTATCTCAAAACAACAACAAAAATAATAATATTTTTAAAAGAAGAGACTGTAAGGAAAGGCAGATAGTTATTCTCCCAAAATTCTTATAATTCATTTTAGTCTAGAACATGACTCCCAGTATTATAGGAGCAGGAACACTAATAGGAACCAACAAATGATCAAATCCATGTTGATTCACCCTTTCTGAATGCTTTTGTTTTATTTTGTTTTTGAAACAAGGTTTTATGTATCCCTGGGTAGCCTCCAACTTACCATGTAGAAAGTAAGACCTTTGCCTGCTTCATTTCCAAGTACTCCCAGGTACTTACTGTGTGCCACTATGGCTGGTTTTATGTGGTAATGGGATCAGAATGCAAGGCTCTGCATATGGCAGACAAGCACTTTACCAGTTGAGTTGCATCCCTACCTTCATTTTTAACTTGGTTCTTTTTTTGGGGGGTGTGTGTACAGGGTCTCACTATATAGCCTTATCTAGGTTGGAGCTTGATATGTAGATATGATGGCCTCAAACTCACAGAGATCCACCTGCCTCAGTTTCCTGAGTGCTGGGATTAAAGGTGTGTACCACCATGCCCAAATTTCTTTCTAATCTTTTATGAAACACACATAAAGTGCTGTAAAATACATAAAATTGGCAGAATTCTAAGCACATTCCATATTTCTCCCAGGTTTCTGTCTACTATTCCATCAAGCACTAGTAGTACTGCAGATAAAATTAAAATTAAACACTCTGCAGAATTAGAATTAAAATTACTAACAACTAGCAAAGTAGGGAAAAGGCCTGGTTTATCTATGTGGGTCCAATGAAATCATACAAATCTTTAAAAGTATTAGAGGGGAGCTAGAGAGATGGTTCAGTAGATAAAAATCACTGGATTTCTTCCACAGGACCTGGGTTCAAGTCCCAGAATCTATGGTGGCTCACAACAGTCCAGGAGATTTGACACCCTCTTCCGGGAGCACCAGGTACCATGTGGTGCAAAAACATACATACATGCAGCCAAAACACACATAATAAAAATAAAAACCTAAAAAACAAAAAATGAATTCTCTTTTAGAGGAAGGCAGAAGAATGAGAGAAACTGCTTAAGCAGGATAAAGAAGGTCAAAGGCTCAAGCATTTCAACAGCCCTCATGGTCTCCTAGTATCACTCACTGGCTTTGGATATGGCAAAAGGAGGCCAAAGGCCAGAGAAGCCTCTAGAAGCAAAGAACAAACTCTAGCCAACAATCAGCCAGGAAACAGAGGCACCAATCCTTCAATCTCAAGGCAGTCAATTCTAATGAACTCAGATTCTCCCCCAGGGTATCAAGATAAAAGCTCAAGCTGGCCAAACACCTCCATCATAGCCTCTCAAGACTTGACTCAAACCAGGAAGCCCACTTCTGACCTACTGAATTCTGCAATAATAAATCCGTGTTTTCTTAAGACACTTAAGTTTTCATAATTTATAACAGCAACTATAGAAAACTAATGCAGTGCCAAAATATTAATCTACAATGTTGAATTATTACTGTAAGAAAACTGTACTAGGGGCTAAGTGTTGAAAACTTGCTTTAAATACTCTGAAAACAGACAAAACTTGCCCCTGAAATACAAGGGATCAAATTCAAAGCTTGGTGCACAGTAGGAGAAGCCTCTACCACTAAGCTAGAACCCCAGCCTCCAGACAAAACTATTTTAACAAGATACATATACCTGTCAAAAGATCTGATTATTCACATTGGCTCATTAAACTCCTGGCCCAAGCTGGGAAGAGTGGTACACTTTTTCTTTAAAGGTGGCAATGCTATTACTCAAATCAGAGTCAAATCTTACCTAGCCTAACAATCAGTTTGTCTCTTCTAATTCTTTTTATGTTGTTTAATACTTTATTTTTTAAAATATGCATTTTATTTTTAATTATGGGGTGTGCGTGTGCATACATGAGTGAGGTATGTTGTGGGATATATGTAAACTGTGAAAATATATGGCTGTGATTGGTGTAATAAACTAAATGGCCAATAGCTAGGCAGGTGGCATAGGTAGGACTTCTGGGCAGAAAGAACTCTGAGAAGAAGTAGTAGAGTCACCAGCCAGGTGGAGAGGAACCAGGAGGTGATGAAAGAAAGGTGAAAAGCCACGAGGCAAAACACTGATTAATATAAATGGGTTAATTTAAGTTATAAGAGCTAATGGGAAGAGCCTAAGCTAAGGCCTAGCTTTCATAATTAATAATAAGTCTCCATGTCATTATTTGGGATTGGTGGCAGAAAAGTCCATCTACAGAGATATCTATGGATTCCAGAGAGGGCACCAGTTATAGGGAGTTACGCATTGTCCAATATCAGTGCCAAGAACTGAATTCCAGTCCTCTGCAAGAACAGTTGGCACTCTAAGATGATAGGCCATCCTTCCAGCCTTATTATTTGTTTGTGTTTTGAAACACAGTGTGGTTGTTTGAATGGAAATAGACCTCGTAAGCCTCAGATATCTGAATACTTGGTCCCCATCTGGTGGCTGTTTGGAAACGATTAGGAGGTGTGACCTTTGTTGGGAGAGGTGTGTCAATGGGGACAGGATAAGGTTTCAAAAGTCTCCTGTCACCCCCATCTCTGTTCCCTATTTGAGGATAAGGATCTGAGTTCTCAGCTGCTACTTGTGTGCCATGCTGGCCTGTCTGCCTACAGCTATGCCCCCTCCATGATGGATGGACTCCTATCCCTCTGGACTGTAAGTCCCAAATAAACCCTTCCTTGTGTAAGTTGCCTTGGTCATAGTGTTTCATCACAGCAATACAAAAGTAAAGGTACTTCCCAAACAGTCACCAAATGGGAATGAAGTATTCAAATGACTGAAACTTGGGGCCATTCTCAAATAAACCACCACACAGGGTCTCACACTACATCCCTGACTAGCCTAAACTCATGGCAAACCTGTCTGATTACAGGCATGAGTCACCACACTGCAGTCAGTCATTTTTACATTATATGTTGTCTTATTTACTTATTTTTGTTTGTTTGTTTGTTTTTTGAGACAGGGCTTCTCTATGTAACAATCCTGGCTATCCTGGAACTCACTCCGTAGACCAGGCTGGCTTTGATATCAGAGATCTGCCTGCCTCTGCATTCTGAGTGCTGGCTGGGATTAAAGGTGTGGGCCACCCCGCCTAGCTCAGTTAGGTATTCCATTGCTGTGAAGAGACACAATGAAGACAGCAATTCTTATAAAGGAAACATTTAATTGAGGGGTGGCTTGCTTACAGTTTCAGAGGTTCAGTCCATTATCATCATAATGAGGAGCATAGCAGCAAGCAGGCAGAGCTGAGAATGCTACATCTTGCAGGTAACAAGAAGTCAACTGAGACACTCGGCATTTTCCTGAGCATAGGAAACCTCAACGTCCATCCCCACAGTGACAAGGCCATACTCACTCCAACAAATCTTCTAATGATGCCATTCCCTATGAGATTATAATAAATATATCCAAACTACAACATATATATGTGTGTGTGTGTGTGTGTGTGTATATGTATATGTATATATATATATATATGTTTAGCTACTTTTATACTTAAATATCTTAATAGGTTACAAAGAACTAAAAAAAAAAAACCTACTAGATAATTATGAAATTCAGAAGAGAAAAAGGACAGAGATACATGAAGCTAAAGAAAATGAGTTTTCAGTCTCAATACTTGAAAAAGGAATAAGTTTCCAGCAATGTCATCATTACCATGATTTCGTAAGTATGATCACTTTGATGTTTCTTGTACTCAAATCCTCGAGTGAAACACTGTGAAGAAAAAAAGTTAAATTACCAAAAATCACATAAAAAATATTTCCTTAGGGCTAGGGATGAGGCTCAGCTGGTACAAGGCTTGCCACAAATATACACAACACTGGATTCAACCCCAGCATTTGGGAGGTGGAGCTGGGACAATCAAGAGTTCAAAGTCATCCTCACTCAGCTACACAGTCACATGAGACCACATCTTTAACAAACAAACTAAAGGCCAGGCTTGGTGGTACACATCTTCAGTCTCAGCACTCAGGAGGCAGAGGCAGGTGAATCTCTGCAAGTTCGAGGCGAGTTTGGTCTACATAGTATGAGAAGGGTCAAGGCTATGTAGAGTGACCCTGTCTCAAAACACCAAAAATAATAAATAAACTTAAAAAAAAAAAAACAAGACAAAAGATGGCTTGAAGGTGCTCTCCTTTTTTTTTTTTTTTGGTTTTATTTGAGGCAGGGTCTCAGGTTAGTTTTAATCTCCCTATGTAGTCTAGGCTGGCCTCAAACTCTTTATCTTCCTGCCTCTCCACTTCCAAAGTTCTAAAATTATAGGCATTCACTGCCACTACCAGCCTAAGGTGATCTAATCATATGAGCTACAGTTTTTTGGGGTCTTCTCTTGTTTTTGGTATACCAAAAAGAATTTTGCTATGTAGCCCAGGTTGGCTTCATCTTCCTTCCTGCTATTCATCCTCCCAAAATGCACCCCATGTCCAGTAAATAATCTTATAACCCAAGGTATATCACAACTTTCATCAGCCACTTTTTTTTACATTTTAACACGTCTAAAACTGGAATGCTGTGTGTGCACATGTGTTTGTAGGTACACTTGCCTATGCATGCCCTTATGGAGGCCATCATTGGGAGTCTTCCTCTACTGCACTCCCCTTTATTTTTTGACACAAGGTCTTTCACTGAACCTAGAGCTTGTCATTTCAGCTTTTCTGGCTGGTTAACAAACCCTCAGGTTCCCCCATCTCCACTCCCTCCCAAGTATGGGGTTACAGAAAATGCTATCATGCTTAGGTTTTACATGGATGCTGGGGATTCAAACTCACGTCCTCAGGCTTGTGCAGCAAATACTTTACCCGTTGAACCACCTCTGCCATCCCTGGAATACTTCCTATAAATAAGTACCTTAGATTGGGTAAGACCTGATATTCTCAACAAGCAAATTATCTAGGCTTTCTTTGGTTGAGTTTCTCTTGTAAAAGGAAGATATTTTATTTATTCACTTATAGCACTATAGTGATGATTTAGGGGGTGATTCAAGTGATTCAAAATAGTACCTGGCACACTTATAATCAGTCTTACTCCTAATATAACCCACAAAACAGTTTGTTCCCTTGTCATCTATACAAAGAACATTCTAAGAAGCTAACAGTGAGATCAAAAGGAACAACCTGTCAGTTCTGATTCCTGTAATCTAAATAACTTTAAATTTACTTGGGGAAAGTGGTAAGCATTAAGTTGAGATGCTCTCTGGAACAGCTGACTGTCTCATTCATCTGCTGTTTCCAAACTTCCTGGTAGAGTATCACAGGGAAGACCACTTGCAGGAGGAGAGCTCATGCAGTGTGGTACTAAGCCACCCCAAGTTACTGCATCCACAAAACAGACCAGGAAAGACAACACCTCCTCAAGGAGTTAGTTACCTGCAAACACAGGAAGAAAGGAGGGGGTCCACATTCAGCACACTTAATGTAAGGTTCCATGAGGTAGGAGGAGCAGCCTCTGCAAGGGGGCTTATCAGATGGATCATCTAGAACACAGAAAACAAACAGAAGTTCAAAACTCCTCCTGAACACCACTAAGTGCAAAAGGTGAAGCTCTGCAAATAGCTGGAGACAGTAACTGCCTTGACAAACGCGTGCAGGTGGGACAAGCTTATTCCACACATAAACAAGACCCACTCCTCTTTCTATTACCTGGTAGCATGTTCCTTCCTCCAGGGCACCTACAGCTCCAAATAAGGAGGCAGAGAGGGTGCCAACAGAGAAGCTTGACTTCTGTAAAACTTTTAAAGTTGTATAAAGCCTCCTTTATCACAAGGAAAAGAAAAATGGGCACGTTCCCTACACAGAATGCATATGCAAAGTAAACCAGAAAAAATGCTAACAATTGCTCCATCTAGGCGGAAGTGCACAACCAGTCAATTTCTTTCAACTTCTCAGCAAACCTAAATTTTTTTTCTTAAGTTGGGAGAATTCCAATTTGGGGTTTAAGCTGTGTGTCTAGGCTGAGACTGCTACCCAGGAAAACACAAAATATTGTAGAAATGTTCTTGTTCTGGTAAAAATAGCGGGTCTCTGAGTTACAAAGACAAAGGGTACAATACAAACCCTCCAAAGCCCTAAAACGGCAGGTATATATGTTTCAGGTTGCCCCAAATCCTCTCTCTGAAGTCAGGGCAACCGACTATTCCCTGTGATTACTCACGGGAATGTGGAACAAAGGCCTTGAAAGGGAGATGGAAGGACTTATTTTGTTTGGTCTGGGGCAGGATCTCATATTATGTAGTATTTTTATCTCTAAAGCAAAAAAACACCCTTCCTCTAATAGCCATTTGCTTTGAAATGAGGACACAGAAGAAAAGGACAGGATAAAGAAATTTACTCCACTGCCAGACAGTGGTGGCGCACACCTTTAATCCCAGCACTTGGGAGACACAGAGGCAGACGGATCATGAGCTCAAGGCCAGCCTGGTCTGCAAAATGTGATGTGGGATTGCCCTCTGTATGCTGTGAATATGTTTTATTACCATTGGTTAATAAAGAATCTTCCTTGGGCCTATGGCATGGCAGAATATAGCCAGGCAGGAAATCTGAACAGAGATAGAGTAGGTGGAATCAGGGAGATGTCATGTAGCTGCCAAAGGAGAAAGACGGCGGCCGCCAGCCAGAACCTTACCGTTAAACCACCACCTCATGGTGACTCACAGATTAATAGAAATGGGTTAAGATGTGAGAGTTAACTAAAAATATGCATAAGCTAATAGGCCAAGCAGTGTTTTAATTAATATAGTTTTTGTGTGATTGTTTCGGGTCTGGGTGGTGGTAAACAAATGAAAAGTCTCTGCCTACAAGAATGAGTTCCACGGCAGCCAGGATTAAGAGAAACTTTGTTTCGAAAAACCAAAGAACAAACAAAAAAAAGTGTTCCCAAACACTTTCTCCTTTTCTTCTGTTTTTGAAACAAGGACTCATGTAGCCCAGGCTGGTCTCCAACTATGATGACTTTCAACTCCTGATCTTCCTGCATCTGCCTTCAAAGTTGAAGGATCCAGGCATTAGCCATTCACTACTTCTGGTGAAAAAAATAAAATACAGTGATGTTATTTTTTAAAAAATTATATGTGTTTGTATAAGTGTGTGATATGTGCATGTGAGTATAGATGCCCATGGAGGCCAGGTGTCAGGTCCCATAGCTGGCGTTACAGGCAGTTGTGGGTCAGCTGAAGTGCTTGCTGGGAACTAAACTCCAGTCCCCTGCAAGAGCAGAGCACCTTAAGTGACAAGCCATCTCTCTAGCCCAGATGGCAGTCTTTACCAAATCACCATCTCCTGAATTCTGGCTTTCTATTTACTTATTTGGTTTTTTGAGATAGGATTTCACTGTGTAACAGCCCTCACTGCCCTGGAACTAGCACTGTAGACTGACCTTGAACTCAGAGATCTGCCTGACTCTGCCTCTTAAGTACTGGAATTAAAGGCCTGCACCACCACTTCCCGGTTTGATTTTATTTTTAAAAGACAGGCTCTACATTGTCAAGGTTGGCCCTGAATTCCTAGGCCCAAGTCATTCCCCTAGATCTTCTCTACCTTTTTTGTCTTATTTATTTATTTATTT
>JAQHUG010000027.1:12451121-12473453 GCA_028555095.1 Dicrostonyx torquatus | reverse complement strand
TTTTTTTTTGAGACAGGGTCTCACTCTGTAGCCAAGGTTTACAGAGAACTCACTATGTAGTCCACACTGGCCTGGAGGAAATCATAGCAGTCTTCCTGCCTTAGCTGTTTGAGTGTTAGGATTATAGGAATGACCCATTGTGCCTGGCTTCAAAGTAATCCTTTTAACACCCCACAAATATAGCTGTTTACTCAGTCATTAAGCAATAGCTTCAAAAGTTCAAAGTGGAGTTTTTTGTGAACTTGTCTTGTTTGCACCAAGCAACTATCTGCCCTCATCTTTGTACTTATCCAAAAGTACTGGAAAGCTGAGCAGGTTCAGGCCTGTAATCTCAGCCCTTGGGAAGCTGAGGCAAGATGATCATGCCAGTATATCCTACATTAAGGTCAGACCAGCCTGGGCTACAGAGTGAGAGAGGGGAAAAAGTGCTGTATTGGAATATTAGCCAGGTAGGGTGGTGTACACTTATAGTCCTAGTCCTAGGAGCTAGAGAGAGAAAAATCAGAAGTTCAAGATTATCCTTAGCTACATTGTGAACTCAGAGCTAGCTGGGCTACATGAGACCTTGTCTAGCAAAACAAAAGGGTCATCATACAGATCCTTCAGAAAGAAAGAGTCCTAGTTTTCTTTAAAACTAAAAAACACAAGGAAATTAATGGACAGTTGGAAATATGACAGTAATGTATTAGCGGGGGGAAAAGGACATCATGTTAGAAGTAGCATGGAGAGTGTTATGCTATGTAGTATATGTCTCATATTATATGTACATATACTTATTGTGCCTATAAAAGAAGTATCAGTGTTATTGGTTACCCGTGGGAGAGTAAATATAACTTTTAATTTTATATTCCTTTACACTTTCTATTGTTTGATATAAATTTTGATAATAAAAATGCACTTTAGTAGTCAGAAAAACAAAGTATATATTTTAATGAGAAACAATTTGCAGCAGAGACTTGGCACTTGGCAGAAGACTCATTGGCAGTTGCACCGAAGTGTTTTAAGAGTGTCATCAAGAGTGATGACCCAAGCATTTGTGTCTGACTCTGGAGCAATCTTCAGACTGAAGTCCACATTCCAAAGTCCATACAGGAGTGTCCCCTTTTTCTCTGCTCTCACTCTCTCATCTCCTAGTTTCCAAAATCCTCCCTCCACTGGGGAAGGAATTCGAAGCTGTTGATTGATGAGGGAGTGAGAAAATCCTCAGAAGATTCTTTTGCCTGGGAAAACATTATTTTGATTGTGTCAGTTTCCATGAAGAAAATCAGTACAGATGTTACCCCAATTTCACTCTTGCAAAAGAGCAGAACTGATGAGCACCGGCTTAGCCATGGCTTTCATCTTCTAGGAAATCCTATGTTTCCAGGTTTTGGGACATTCTGTTGTGGATGAGGGCCGGGATGAAATGGATGCTGACATTAATCCTAAGAGCAAATAGAATCTTTTTTAATAACTTCCCCTACCAGACCTGGGAAAAAACAGTTTTTTGTTTGTTTTTTCTCAAATATATGGCCAAGCAAAGTAGCAGGTGTCCGGATAAACTCAAGGCAATGTTTTGAATCACTAGTAGGGTGCAAATGATCCACTCACACATCCAACACCACACATAGTTTTTTGTCCCTGTCTGCTGTGTGTTGAAAGTGTGTTCTGTGGAATGTGAGAGGTTCTTCAGCTCTTCCAGGAAACTTTGAATCACCATTGTTTTGTGTCTGTCCTTTCCTCCTGGCTCAGTTTGTCCTCTGCTTAGTTAGTGCACTTTCAAGAACTGGGAACAGTACTTGACGTGAAAGGTACGGTTTCTTCTAGAGAACTAAGAAAACAGAGTCATTTGCCAGGCCTGGTGACACCTATTGTAATTCCAGTGCATAAAAAGTGGGAGACAGGAGGATCATGAGCTGAAGGTCATCCTGGGATATGTAGTTCAACACTAGCCTGGGCTACATGTAATATATATGTATATGTGGAATAGTATGTCCATGGAGGAGGGGAACATCCGGCAGTTGGAATAGTTTCACGCTCTTGGGAAAGAAGCAGGGCAACACAGGACCCCATTCACTGCATCAGCTGCTCCAGTCCCCAGTTCTGCTTTCTCACTGAAATCCTGTCTAAGCAGATCAGTACTCAGAGCTGTGTCCCTGTGAGTGGGATCATTTTCTTCTCAGGTCCCCAAGCAGCTCATTGGTAAAATATTGCCTAACCAGGAAGTAGAGGCAGGAAGGTTGGGAGTTCAAGGTGATCCTCAGCTACATAGCAAGCTGGAAGCCAGCCTAGGCTACATACATGAAATTCTGTCTCAAAAAAAATTAAAAATTAAATAAGGCGTAGCCAGGCCTGATTGTTTACACTTGTATTGCTAGCTCCTCTGGGAGGCTGAGGCAAGAGAGCTGAAAGTTCTTGGTTCCACACAGAGTTCCAGGTTCTGGGTAACTGGTGAGAACCTACCTCAAAATAAAAGTTACCTTTACAAAAGGGCTTAGTTATATCTCAGTGGCATAGCACTTGCAGGGTGAGGACCTTGGTCCAAATCACAGTATCAGAAAAGAAAAAGCTTAATATCAGATCTCCTTTTCCAATTTCATTTCAATGCTTTATTCTGCTGTCCTGAAACCCTTCAGGAATGACTTATTAGAAGGATTTTGGGGATGTTTAATGCTGGGTTCTCTTTATCAGGTATACTGACGAGGCTAAGTCATTTAATCATAAGCCTGGGAGAGCAGATGCCCCGTGTAAGCTCGTTGACAGCCAGTGAGCATGAAGAAAGCTGGGAGGGCAGCAGAGGAGCTGGAACGTGGATGCTGTCGGCTCCGGCTCTTTGGAGACTGTGTCTCGGCTTTCACTGAAGAAGGCAGTAAGGTCATTCACAACACTCGGAGGCAGGGACTTTGTCTTCATTTGCTGGGATGGACAGATAACCCAGTTTATGGATGTACAAAGTGAATCATAGAGGCTTATGTCTGCGTCAGGTGCAGGGCATGAGGGTGGCTCTGTCGACCCAGGGTCTTCCTTCACTGTCCTGGCTTATATTTGATTATAAAGTCCCTGTGAAGATACGAGTGTGAGGGCTTCAAGAGGCAGTCTGTACTGATTTGCAATAAGGAGACGGTGGTGTGGAAGACAGCACTGGCGTTCAGAGTGAGGCGAGGCCGAGCTCAGAAGTATGTCTGGTGGGTTATAGTGACCTCTGTAGTATTGAGGCTGGAGAGTTAGGAACATCTTGTCCAACCTAGGATGGAAAGGACACGTGAAAGGTAAGTGTGCAGACGAACTGAATCAGCAAGGGATCGCTGAGGAGAAATGCCATTTCAGCCCAGTACACCTGGGTTTCCCTCTTTACCTGCCTGCCGGTTGTTCTGAGAAAACATGACCGCCTTGCTCATGAGTACTATAAACCACTAGCAGAGGGCCCATGGCCCATGTCTTGACCAGGTTTTCCAGAATGGAAAAGGCCCTGAGTGTGCGGCTACACTAGATCCCATATGCACAGGAATTCCACTTCCTTCCTTGAATCAAACCAAAGGGTCTCATTGTGTTTAAAGAGGATTTAGAAAGAGATTTTAGGATCTGAATATTTATTTTTGAAACAAGGTCTTTTGTACATCAAACTGCCTCACTATGTAGTGGAGAACGCCTTGAACTCTTGCTCCTCCTGTCTCCATTGCCCAAGTGCAGGGAATATAGGTGTGTACACCACACCTGTGGGGAGTGGATGACGTCCTGAGTGAATGTGTACTGCTAACATGGACACAGCCATGCCATCGACCCCAATGCCTCAGACCCATAGGAATGGGAAGCCTTCCCTGGTGAGGTTCAGAGAAACGACAAAGCCTTCTTCTGATTCAAGTACCAGTGTCTACAAATGATTGCCCAGTGTGTTCAAAGACTAGAAACCACAGCTTCATCCTCCTGGATGACTGCAGCCTGGGACTGCTCCTCCCTCCCCCAGAGACCTCCTACTGAGATGAGCTAAACCTGCCTCCTTGTTCAGTTGTAGACCATGAGCCCGCTTCTTTACTTGGCTGTATGCTATAAGCCTGCGTCCTTCATTCAGGGGTATAAAATAAATGAGCTGAAGTTCTGGGCAGCAGTTGGTGCTGTCCATCAGAATGAGCATAGCCCAGCTGATCCCAGTCTTTCTGTATGTGTCCCTGTGTCTGTCCCTCTCTCATTCCCTCATCACCCAGTTAGGCCAGTCCTTGAAGACATGCAGAGAGTGTGGCATACACCTGGTTTAAATATTTTGAATAATCCAGTTCCATCCTTACTGTGTTTGAGTTTATGCCCTATCAGATTTTGTATGCATTTTCTGAATGCCCAACTATTATGAACATAACACAGTTTGTTTTAATTTTGTGTTTATAGGTATTCTGCCTACATGTATGTATGTGTGCCATGTGTGTGCCTGATGCCTAAAGAGATCAGAAGGTGTTGGAACCCTTGGAACTGGAGTTACAGTTGTGGGCCACTATGTGGGTGCTAAGAATCAAATCCAGGTTGGAAGAGCAACAAGTACTCTTAACCACTGAGCATCTCTTTGGCACCTACACGACTTTTAAATGGGGTTTCCCTGTGTAAACCTGGCTGCTTAGGACTTATTTTATAGACCGGACTGTCCTTGAATGTGTGTTAGTCCTCCTGCCTAGCCTCCAAGTGCTGGATTTTAGGAGTGTACCACCTGTCTATTGTTTTGTTTTGCCTTGTTTATTTTTGAGATAAGGCATCACATAGCCCAGGCTGGTCTTGAATTCTTGATCCTCCTGCTTCTACATCCAAAGTACTAGGAGTGCAGTTTTGTGCCACAATGCCTAGTTCCACAAGGTATTTTGTGGGGAAGGCTTGATGACTTTTCTTCCCAAACTAAGGCTTGACACATAGGTTTTCAGTAAAATTGTATGGAATAGATAAATGACTGATAAATGTCAGTGTAGCAAGTAAAATATATGGATTCTGGTTCTCTCTCCTCTGAAAGACCTTAGGAGCCGGGCGCTGGTGGCGCACGCCTTTAATCCCAGCACTCGGGAGGCAGAGGCAGGCGGATCTCTGTGAGTTCGAGACCAGCCTGGTCTACAAGAGCTAGTTCCAGCGCAGGCTCCAAAGCCACAGAGAAACCCTGTCTCGAAAAACCAAAAAAAAAAAAAAAAAAAGACCTTAGGAGAATCACAATCCTCTCTAAGTTTCTGATTCAACATCTGAAACTTGGAGAGACTAGTCCTGTCTTCCTTCCCGAGCTTTGGGAGGAACAGAGGGGGTAATGTGTATAAAACTGATAGTATGTCTGTCGTGTGTGTGTGCGCATACATATATACATGCACATAGATATATATTTTGCTTGGTTTTTTGGAGACAGGGTTTCTCTATGCAGTCCAGGCTGTCCTGGAAGCCACTCTGTAGACCATGCTGGCTCAGACTCAGAGATCTGCCTGGCTCTGCCTCCTAAGTGTTAGGATTAAAGGTGTGTGCCTTATATTTTTTGAGACAAGATTTCATTTAGTACAGGCTCACCTTGAACTCTCTATTTCATTATCATTATTGTGTGTTTGCATGTGTATGTTTTGCACATGGGGGGTGCACATATGTTGCAACATGCATGTGGAGGCCAGAAGACAACTTGTGGAGTCAGTTCTCTCCTTCCACCACGAAGAATCTGGGATCGCCAGGCTTTCAGTCAAGTGTTTAACCCGCTGACTCATTTTCACGGCCCTGGCCTCACACCCTCTTTGTAGCTGAGGACCACCTTACACTTCTCATCCTCCTGCTTCCATCTCTTGAATATGGAGATTACGGGCATATGTCACCACTTTATAGCCAATTATATTCATGGAAGAGGTACAGTCAGTTGCTGCTACGAGGTCATCTTTAATTCTGCACTAAGCTATGTAGCCTCCTTCAAGCCTTTGTTTGTTTTGAGACAGGATCTCCCTATGTAGCTTTGGATGTCCCGGAACTCACTATATAGACCAGGATAGCCTTGAACTCATAGAGATCCACCTGCCTCTACCTCCTGAGTGCTGGGATTAAAGTCATGTGCCATCACACCTGACCAAGTCTATTCCTTTTAATGTTCAGTAGAGATGCTGCTGCTGATTGGAATAAAAAAATCTCAAAATATTAATCCATTATCTACTATTAGAAGAATCAGGATTATAGAAGTACTAATCCAAGGACTGGAGTGATGACTCAGTGGTTAAGAGTACTGGCTGCTCTTCCAGAAGACCCAGGTTCAATTCCCA
The DNA here is from genome assembly GCA_028555095.1 of Dicrostonyx torquatus. Lineage (NCBI taxonomy): Eukaryota > Metazoa > Chordata > Mammalia > Rodentia > Cricetidae > Dicrostonyx > Dicrostonyx torquatus. Next base: position 12,467,226 of record JAQHUG010000027.1, on the reverse strand, counting down.
GAATCCACATGGTATGATGGATCACAACCATTTGTAATCCCAGTTTCAGGGATCTTCTGGCCTCTGTGGGCATCAGACATGAAGTTGGTGCACATACATACAGATGAAACTCATATTCAAAAAATTAGAAAATACAGGGGCCTGGAGAGATGGCTCAGAGGTTAAGAGATCTGACTGCTCTTCCAGAGGTCCTGAGTTCAATTCCCAGCAACCACGTGGTGGCTCACAGCCATCTGTAATGAGATCTGGTGCACTCTTCTGGCATGCAAGCATACATGGATGAATGTTGTATATATAATAAATAAATCTTTTAAAAAAATTAGAAAATACTAACCTAGCCCCAAGAGGACAAATAAGTTCACTTGACTGAGTACTGTGATAAGAGTCTGTTGCTAGGCTGTAGGTGCTGTTCTTGGGTACTATCTGTGCAGCTGATAGAATTTGAAAAGAATAGCATGTGTACCATCCTAGACTGTGTGTGTGTGTGTGTGTGTGTGTGTGTGTGTGTGTGTGTTGGTGATTGTGCTGAGGAGCAAACTCCTTTACTACAGCATCTTTGAGACAAACTCTTAATGCTATTATTCTACAAAAACAGACACCTCGTTTAGTTTAGTGTGGGGGGAACGACTGTTTATTGTATGGCTTATTTTGTTTGTTTTTGAGACAGTCTTACTGTGGCGCTGGACTGAGGCTTTGAACTAGGTTCAGTGAAAACCTTGTCTGCTTACGTTAGTGAGTGTCTGGATGTCTTAGGGAAAGTGCCCATTTATCACTTTCCACTATCCCAAAGCTGAGTCTAACCTGGCTTGGCAATCTGGATTAAAGCCCTGTAGTGACAGCTCAGACACCAAAAGGCACTATTTATAATCGTGTCAGGAAACCCAAAGATAAGGGAAAAGAAAGTTGCTTTGCAAAGCCTTTAAAGTGGGTTGAAGCGCAATGGATTCTAAACATTGCTGTATCTGAGAGTTACCCAGGGTGAACCTGTGTTATAATGCTAAAGATCTTACAATTAGGAGGGATCTATCTAAAGATCTAACAGTGGATGGTAGCTCACACCTTTAATTCCAGCAGTCAGGAGGCAGAGGTAGGAGGATCTCTAAGTTCCAGAACAGTCTGGTCTACAGAGTGAGTTCCAGGACATCAAGGGGTACCAGAGAAACTCTGTCTCAGAAAAATAAATAAATTTTAAAAAAAGGAAATGTAAAACTTACAACATTGGATACAAACCTTGGTCAAGGTCCGTGGGTCTTGAAGTATTAGTAATTTCACAATAAATCCACCTCTGCTTATAGAGGTTGTCTTTAATTTTTATTTTTATGTGTATGTGGCTGCTTGCCTGAGTACACATCTTATGTGTACCCAAGGAGGCCAAAAGAGGGCACTGTAACCCATGGAACTGGAATTACAATGTAGTTGTGAGCCACCCTGTGTGGGTGCTAAGAACTGCCCTTAACTTCTGAGCTACCTCTCCAGCCCCCTTAGGGAGTTTATTAAAAATTTAAGAATAAGATGAACATGGGAGTAGCATAAGCTTCTTGGAAGGCTGAGATAGGAGGGTGACTTGACGTAAAAAAAATTAAAATTAGTCTAGGCAACATAGTGAGAACACATCTGAATAACAGTAATAATAATAAAGACCCCTGGTCCCAACTTTAGACATTACACATTTTGATTCAGTATATCTAGGTCCCAGAAATACATATTTCTCTCTAACTGACTTCTTCCCCCACCCCTACATGTCTCTGTTAGTATTATTATTTGTTTGATTTTGTTTTTGTTTTAGATAGTATCTCCTGTAGCCCACGGTGGCCTCAGACTTCCTATATAGCTGAGGCTGGCCTTCAACTGTTGGTTCTTCCTCTGCCTCATCGTGCTAGTATTATAGATGTATACTACCAAACTCAGTCAAATAACAATGTGTTTTTGCTTTGCTTTGTTTGTTTGTTTGGCTAGCCTGGAACTCACTATGTAGACCTGGGTGGCCTGAACTCAGAGGTACACCTGCCTCAGCCTCCTGAGTGTTGGGATTAAAGGTGTGTGCCACCACATCTGCATCTGCCCAGTTTTTTTTTTTTTTCTCTGAGACAGGGTTTCTCTGTGTAGCTTTGGAGCCTGTTCTAGCACTTGCTCTGTAGACCAGGCTGGCCTCGAACTCACAGAGTTCTGCCTGCCTCTGCTTCCTGAGTGCTGGGATTAAAGGCACGTGCCCCACTGCCCAGCCTGGCCAGTTTTTTGACACAGAATAATTCATCACATTTGCTTTATAACTGAAGCATTACATCTCATCACTTACAGGTTAACATTGTTTTGTCTAGACACATGGCATAAACTATACAGAGAATACTTCCCTTCTCAGGCTGCAATTCTAACTGGGACTCAGTTGTCCCAGGTTGCTGGTCTTCCTTTCTTTCCCTTCTCCATAAACACTGGCATTGGCACAGCCGTCTGGCTCTGAGGCATGGACTCTGAAGAGAGAACGGCTGGTTATTATTTCAGTGGCTGATACACATTGGATTATCTTCCAAACTTTCTGCCAAGCCATTTAAAAGAAATAATACTTTATTTTATTACATTCCCCCTCTTCCACCCTTCTTTCTGTCATGTAACCTGGCTGGCCTCAACTTTGCAAGGCTAGCCTGGAATTCCTGGTCTGCTCCCCACCTTCCAAGTACTAGGATTCTAGAAAAAAAATGCTCCTCTCTAAGGAAGACACTAACTAGAACTACACTTCCTAGAGAGTTGGGGAAAGGAGCTCACGTTGAGAGAGCACCTTTGATGTAGGTGCCTCTCACAGCCACAAGCAAGGCAACATCAGGAGTCCTGTTTCCCAGATAAGGCAGCTGTAGAATGGCCAAGTCAGGCAACTTCTGTCAAGCCACTCAGGTGCTTGCTTTTCTTATGCTATGCTGCCTTTCCAACAGAAAGCAGCTTCTACTGATGGAGCCAGGGACCCAGTTCCTCTGTGAACATCAGCAGACTCACTGAGCATGGGACTTCAAAGATGACAAATACTATAACGATGACTCCCCCGAGCAGCAGAGCAGCAGCAATCAGAGCTTTGATGACAATACTCCATTTCTGCCTCTTCTTTAAGGACACATCTGCGTCTGAAAGGAAAGAGAACATGAGCAAGGTTCAGTAGGACTGCGAGTTCTCCTCCTCAGACTAATCAGGGATACCTGACTCAGAGACAGAGATTGGATTTCCACCTGGGGCTTAGTATCAGGTGCGGTGGCAGTATGGGCTCCTCACTAGCTTCTTTTATGAATGAGCCACCTTCCCTAGAATTTGGGATTCTTCAGAGTCATGCATGCTGATTCTTGCATTGTTCTTGGGAAGAAAAACTGTGGGTGCACAAGGAGTGCTTCACCCATTGTTCCCAGTCAGTCCTCTTGAAGTTCCCAATCTTTTTTTTTTTTTTTTTTTTTTTTCGAGACAGGGTTTCTCTGTAGCTTTGGAGCCTGTCCTGGAACTAGCTCTTGTAGACCAGGCTGGTCTCGAACTCACAAAGATCCGCCTGCCTCTGCCTCCCGAGTGCTGGGATTAAAGGCGTGCGCCACCACCGCCCGGCCCCAATCTTTTTTTAAAGATTTATTTATTTATTATGTATACAACATTCCTTCCATGTATGCCTGCAGGCCAGAAGAGGGTGCCAGATCTCATTACAGATGGTTGTGAGCCACCATGTGGTTGATGGGAATCGAACTCAGGACCTCTGGAAGAGCAGTCAGTGCTCTTAACCACTGAGCCATCTCTCCAGCCCCGAAGTTCCCAATCTTAAAAACAAAAATCATATCTCCTTCCATCTCTATCACTGAAAAAAGAAGAAATACAAATATACAGAAATCATCTTCATTTCAAACCTCGTGGCATATACCTTTCATCCTGGCATTCAAGAGGCAGAAGCAGGCAGGTCTCTAAACCCAAGGCCAGCCTCATCTATTTAATGAGATCCAGACTAATCAGGGCTACATTGAGACATCTGTCCCAAAAAGAAACAAAAACAAACAAAAATTACCTCTCCAGTCTTGGTTTCAGGAGGATACAGGAAGAACAAAAGTGAATTGTCATTGCTTTTGAATCATAAGCCAAGTCCAGGCCAGAAGGCTCCCATCTATTATGTTATTACTAATCTCATTATACTTTTCCATTGGTATGAACCTGGGATGTAACCTAAACTTGAATCTTATAGAATTTGAGTCGTGGCCAATTTAGGAAGGGCTGTTTTTAAAAACCAGTGAAGATGAAGACATGTTGGTTGGTGTCATCTCTGTTAGTAATTACTTACTATTAAATATGCATCTGTCCATGCAAGTGGCTGGTATGTACCAGTTGGATTTAGTCCATTTCCAAATCTGAGTTCACTTTCATGAAGTAAGGGATTACCATTTTCAATAAAATATTTATTATATATAGTCGTGTGTGTGTGTGCGTACACCTGTGTGACTTTATGTGCACTGGTGCATGCATGTACCCTCAAGAACCAGAGCACATCAGATCCTTTGGAACTAGAATTAGAGGTGGTTGTGTGAGATACCTGATGTTGATGCTAACATCAGGTGAAGATGGTTCTTAACCACCGAGTCATCTCTCCACCCTCAAGGAAAGGATTATTGATTGTGTTGAACTACAAATGTTTCTGGGAACTTCCTTGTGGAGAACATTTTTTTCTCTTATTAAAACATGGAATATTTTTTTAATATAAAGTAACTTCTCAGGCTGGTGAGATGGCTCAGTGGTTAAGAGCACTGACTGCTCCTCCAGAGGACTCAGGTTCAATTCCCAGCACCCACATGGCAGCTCGCAGCTGTCTGTAACTCCAGCTCAAGAGAATCTGACATCGTTATACCAATGCACATGAAATAAAGTCAAATAAAGTTTTTTTAAAAAGTAACTTCTCAGCCTCCAAGAAAGTCCCAGGAGACCTAGAGTAATATTGGGGCTAAAATGTCTCTTTTCCTTCCTACTCTTGCTTTACCACCTCTACTTAATTTGTACCTTGTGATAAAGGGCTGGAAAAATCCCTAGTGCTTGTAGTTTTCTCTTCTTTACTTCTAGGAGTCGTGGAGGTGGTAGTATTGAGCACCGTCTTTGATGAAGCAGATCTACTCTTTGCTGGGTAGACCTTGCAGTGAGAGATCCCTGGTAAGAAAGCTATAAAACAAAAAAGAAGCAACAGATGGACAACTGTAGCACAGCAAGCATCATCCTACTTTGGTTTTATGTGACAAAACCCTAGCTCTCCTTACTTCATGCTACATTTCTAACTGTGACCCCATTGACCTGTATGTTCATAGGTTTTAGGTTTAGGCACAGAATAATGCCAAGAATAAATGAGGCCAGAGATACCAAGAAGAGATATGGATTAAATCCCTAGAAGTCCTTTGACTATAACCAGAGGGAAAGAGTGAGCCATATCTTCCTTGCCCACCATTCTTGAGGTTATAATAATAATAATAATAATAATAATAATAAAGAGAGAGGGTGTGACCTTACAGAGCATTTCCTTCATTAATAGAGGTGGTTCCAAAGTCCAGGGAAGAAATTGAAATACATTTGCCTGAGTGACTGCTGCAGGTCTGTGTAGTGGAGCCCAGTCAACTATTCTGAAAAGGCAGTGGGGCAAGCCAAAAGAACTAGAAGATGGAAAGGTACCCAGCTTCATGTTCTCCTCAGTTTCATTCATTTAATGTTTAAAAACCAGAGTCTATTATGTGCCAGGCACTGCTTCAAATTTTATATCAGTTGGATTCATAATAACAGTAAAACAAATAAAAAGGGCAAAGGAAGCAGAGACAACAATGACTTTATATATTTTATGACTGGGTGTAGTGGCACCTGCCAATAGTCCCAGCACTCAGGAGACTGAGGCAGGAAGATAACCTTGAGTTCAAGGCCCACATAGGCTACATAGTGAGTACCAAGCCAGCCACAGCTGAATAGCAGGACCCTACCTCAAAAAACAAAACAAAACATAAACATTATTCTATATTAGGGTAAGTGCTACTTAAAAACTAAAACTAGAGCTGGGCATAGTGGCACATGCCTTTGATCCCAGCACTCAGGAGGCCAAGGTCAGCCTGGTCTACATAGTGACCAGGACAGCCAGGGCCACAAGGAGAGACTCTCTCTCAAAAACACCAGTCAATCAATCAACCAATCAGTCAGTCAATCAATCAAGAAAAAGAAGCCATTCATGGTAGCTCATACTTATAATCCCAGCACTGGTAAGGCTAAATTGGAGGATTACCAAGAGTTCAAAGCCATCTTGGGGTAACTAATGAGTTCTTAGCTAGTCTGAGCTACATAGTGTAAGACTGTCTTACAAGCCAAAATCAGGCATGAGAGAGATGGCTTGGTGGTTAAGAGCACTTGCTGCTTTTGGAAGACCCAGGTTTGGTTCCCAGCATCACAACAGGCTACTCATAAGTGCCTATAACTTCAGTTCCAGGGAATTCAGTGTCCTCTTCTAGCCTCTGTTGGCATCCATGTACCTGTGATACACATACATACATGCAGGCAGACACACATAAATTAAAAAAATAAATCTTTAAAAACCAAAACCAGCTACCTAGTTGGTGGTGATGCATGCTTTTAATCCAGCAAAGGTGGGTGGATCTCTGAGTTCGAGGCCAGCCTGCTCTATAGAGCAAATTCCAGGACAGCCAGGGCTACACAGGGAAACCCTGTCTGAAAGAATAATCAGTCCATCAAACAAAAAAACAAAAAGAGCAAAAAAATTTTGCAAGAGAAAGTAGTCGGAGGAATATTCCTAGGCAAGAGTTGGGCAACCTGCAGTATAGGCCAAGCCTCTCTGAGGTTAGAACTGAGCCAAGACTTGAGGGAAGTAACTTAGGTGGAGGGGACAATGGGAATAAAGTCCCTAAGGCAAAGCGTGTCTGAAGGTTACAGTTATAGGGAAACAGTTAGCAGCCAGTAGCCAACATGGAGGAGCAAGGGAGAGGATAAGGATTGAGAGGATACAGGAATCTAGGCTCTGTGTGCAAAGTTCAGGGCTTTGGAAATAAGAATCTGTTGCAAGGTTTTGATCAAGAGTGACCTTTTTGTGGGGAGGGCGTTGTTACTTTTTTTGTTTGTTTGAGACAGGGTCTAACTCTGCAGCCCAGCCTGGCCTCCAACTCACCAGTAGTCCTGCTTGAGCTTCATAAGTGCTAGGATTACAGGTGCAAGCAACCATGCCCAGCGAAGCTTCATTTTAATTGACCATTCACTGGACTGCTGTGTTAGAAATGGACCGTTATGGGACAAGGGTAGAGGAAGCATCACCTGGTGGTGGCAGTAGATTTTGGAAACAGCAGATGAGGGGTGACACAGGATTCAGCTAGGGATAAAAGTGAGGAGGAGCAGAGGAATTCTGGCACCCAACTCCACCTGCTTACAGAATGGACCTGATCCAGTTCAGACAGTGATGACTTCCTCTCCACATCCTCACCCCTTTTATTTAGAGGACAGGGTGTGCCTATGTAGCCCATACTAGTCTAGCATCAAATGCACTATGTAGCCAGACTGCCCTCAAACATGAAGTGAGACTCCTGCCTTCCCAACTACTGAGGTTATAGGTGTGCCACCAAAACTAGTCTTCTATTCCCTTTGAAACTGTATTATTTCCTGAGGAGTGGTGCATGCCAAGGTGTCCATGTGGAGGTCAGAGGATAACTTTGTGAAGGTGGTTCTCTATGTTTATTTGGGTGCTAGGGTTCAAACTCAGGTAGTCAGGTTTGGATCATTGGGAGCAGGCACCTTCCCCTTCGGAACCATCTTGTGAGCCTTTATTCCATTTTGTATGTTTTTTTAAATATTTACTTATTTATTATGTATGCAGTATTATGTCTGCTTGTATGTCTGCAGGCCAGAAGAGGGCACCAGACCTCATTACAGGTGGTTGTGAGCCACCATGTGGTTGCTGGGAATTGAGCTCAGGACCTTTGGAAGAGCAGGCAATGCTCTTAACCACTGAGCCATCTCTCCAGCCCTTTTGCATGGTTTCTTATCATAACTTTTTTTTTTTTTAGCTTTTCTAAATTGCTCTTTTTGTTTTGTTTTTTTTGAGACAGGGTTTCTCTGTCCATGCTGTCCTGGAATGCATTCTGTGAAGCAGGCTGGCCTTGACTCACAGAGATACCTCTGCCTTTGCTTTCTGAGTGCTGAAATTAAAGGTGTGCGCCACGACAATCTGCCTCTAAATTACTCTCACACATCTTTATATCCTTTAAAATTATCATTTGTTGATGTTGTTAATCAGCAGAGATGTTGAACATGTCAGCAGAGTGACAGTTTTAACAGTTGTGTAGAGGGAACAATCGGACTCGGGCAGCTTTCAATACCAGTCATCATACAACAAATGACAGGCTAAATAGTGGTTCCTGATCTGAGTTTAACTGGAGACAGTGTTGGGCAGCATGCCTGGCTCCAGTCACTTCTCTTAAGTGGTAACATACATGCTTGAAGATAAGTAGAACTCGCCGGACAGTGGTGGCGCACGCCTTTAATCCCAGCACTCGGGAGGCAGAGGCGGGTGGATCTTTGTGAGCTAGTTCCAGCGCAGGCTCCAAAGCAGAACTCACTTTGGACAAGTTACATAGTTCTGAGTTTTGGTTTCCCTGTTTGCAATATGACTGTAATAAAAAATACAGTATCTATTATTTCTCAGAGGTGTTGTAAACATCAGAAACACATAAAAATGAGAAAGCACATATGAAAACATTTTGTAAGCTGAGTGAACTGGGATTGAAAGATAAGGGAAAGCCTAGAGACTGTCTCTGAAGCAGAAGAACTCCATCTGGTAATCAGAGGGATAATGGCATAGAGACATATGTCCTGTATTCCCATCTATGAGACTGTGACTTCAGAGTCTACTGGGTAGGCTTCATCTGTCAGTGTACTTTCAGTCCTCTGAATTAATGTCCATGTTGACAGCCCACCTCTTTCAGGTCCTATCTTTGAGGTAACTGAACATCAAGGTAGAACAGGTTTGAAATATATTTTATTTCCACTGGGTGGTGGTGGCACACCCCTTTAATCCCAGCACTGGGAAGAAGCAGAGGCAGGGGGATCTCTGACTAAGATCAAGGCCTTACAGAGTGAGTTCTAGGACAGCCTGGGCTATAAAAAAAAAAAAACCACTTTATTCCATTGATGATGGGATTGCAAAATTATTTTTCTTTGGCTGAAGGTATTTGAACTGAATACCCCAATTTAAGGCGACCATGATGGCACATGCCTCTAGCTCTAGGACCTGGATGGAAGGCAAGAGGCAGGAAGGTCAATGCAAATTGAGATCGGCCTGATTTGAAAGTTTCATGCCACTTAGGGTTACAGAATGAGACACTATCTCAAAAATAATCCATAAGAACATCCCAGCTTGCTGGGCATGGTGGTACTAATCTTTAATCCCAGTGTTCTAGTGCAGAATCGTGAGTTCAAGGCCAGTCAGGCCTATATACAGAATTCTAGGCAAGTGAGGACTGTATAGTAAAGACTTTGGTGTTTTTGCTTTTGTTTTTTTGGCATAGAAAGACCCCAAAAAAAGGAGTTTGTTTTTAAAATACAACTTTATGAAATTCTTAAATATAATAATAATTCATAGTTTTAAAGATTCTTTGTTTAAAAAGATAATTTCAAAATAAAGAACATTGAATATATTTAATCCCCTTTCATATAAATTTAATATAACTTTTTTTGGCTGGATTTTGAGATAGGATCTGGTTATGTAGCCCAAGTTAAACTTAAACTAGCTATGTATTGTTATTATTTTTTTTTATTCAAAATGATTTTATTGCTCATGTACACAAGGGAATTTATGCCACTAAAGCAGAGGCTGTGGATGACTCATATTTCCAGTTGGGTGGGAGGACCCGCTTGGTCTTATAGTAACGAGCCAGCCGGTGAATTCTGCTCTCTATCAGAATCAGGCGGAATTTAGCATCCTTATCCTTTCTGTTCCTCTCAAGATGCTTTCGGACAGCGACTGCTTTCTTAATCAAATGGTAGAGATCCTCAGGGAGATCAGGGGCAAGGCCTTTGGACTTAAGGATTCTCAAGATTTTATTACCAGTCACAAAACGGACCTGGGCCACACCGTGTGAGTCCCTCAGGATCACACCTATCTGGGAGGGAGTGAGGCCTTTCTTGGCCAGTTTGTAAATCTGTTCCTTCATGTCGTCAGACGTCAGCTTCAGCCACGTGGGGACGCTACGGCGGTAGGGCAGCGCCGACTGGGACAGGCCCTTCCCGGGAGCGTGCATGCGACCCATGATGGCGGAGGTCTGGCAGCAAAGAGAGAATGAGGGAGGAAACTCCGCAGGAAGCCAAGTCACACGCAGGAAGTATTGTTATTATTTTTTCTGAGACTGTGTTTCACTACGTAGCTAGACTGCCTTCAAACTTCCTGTCCTCGTGCCTTTGTTTCTCAAGTGCTGGGACTGCAGACATATACCACCAAGTCTAGATAAATACATTATATTTAAATAGAGGTGTCATTTTCTGGTCAATCTCTTGTAAGTTTGAGGGCAGCCTAGTCTACATAGGGAGCTCAAGGATAACCAGGGCTATGTAGTGAGACCCCCATCTGAAACAAACAAAAATAATAAATAGAGGTGTCTCTTAGAGATTATTCTATAATAATAATCACAGGCTTATGGGCCATGTGGGAGTCTTTACATTTGTTGTTAGGCTTGCATGCTAATGTTTAATCCTCTGTACCTCTGAAAACTAGACTATCTTCTCAGTCCTCCCAGTTGTAACTGTAGAAACTGAGCACTGGGAAAATACCTAACTTGCCAAAGGCGATCGTTAACATCATAATAAATACTAGTTTGTTTTATAACATTTATAACTTCCATAACCCACAGTTTCATATGAGGTAACCAGATCTTAGATGTCAGTTCACACTAGTCAAATTATAAAGATCCTAATCCATCTACTAAAATGACATTTGAAAAATGGTCACATAGCCCATGGGTGGTGGTGTATGCCTTTAATCTCTCAGCATTCAGGGAGGCAGAGGCAGAAGGATCTCTGAGTTTGAGGCCAGCATGCTCTACAGAGTGAGTTCCAGGACAGCCAGAAACAGAGAAACCATGTCTCAAAAAACCAAAAGAAGAAGAAAGAAAGAAAAAAGTCACACAAGAAGAAAATATTTGCCAGATGTGGTTGGACAACCTTGATCCTAGCATTTGAAGGCAGAGAATCTTTGTGAGTTTGAGGCCAACTTGGTATACAAAGTGAGTTCCAGGCCAACCAAGGTGAGATTGTTTCAAAAAGAAAAGTAGAAAATATTTATCAACTGGATGAAACAGCTGTGTGTGGTGGTGTGCACTTGTAATCTCAGCACTCAGGAAGTGGAGGCAGGAGAATTAGTAGTTCAGGCTTATTGTCAAATACGTAGTGAGGGGTACCTGAGAACCAGTCTTGAAAAGATAAAAATAAGACAAAAATCAGATAGGGTGTTTTTATCTTTCTCATGTCCTATTAAAAACAGATAGGTTTCTATGAAACCTGATGGGTAACTGGAAAGCTTCTAAAAATAAAATCTGAGCAGTAGGGACAGGAACTGATTGCCCCAGTTCCCTTTACGTTGCTGTGAGAAAAGCAACTTAGGCATGCACTCTATCAACTGAGCTACACCTCAGCCACTGTCTTATGTTTCCTTTCTACATTTTATGTTTGGTCCCTGTCTTATTAAGACCAACTGTGCTGTGGAAAGTTCTCGTCCTTACAATTCCATATTCTTACTTGACTTAGAGGAGCTTTTCATTAATGCCATTTGATTATATTTTAGACACCTCCCTCTGCAGACTGACATCAGCCTGAGTGGCAACTTCAGAGTGCATGTCTCCAAGTCAGACCGTTTTCCTAGTCTTTTTATTTTATTTTTAACCTATTTGAGGTCTGTTGCATCTTTTTTGATTTAATGTGGTTTAAATTCAGAACAGGCATCTTTGGACTTTGAAAGAAAGTTCCTTTCAAAAGTCCATTCATAAAGTGGCTGTGTGTTGTATGTTATGGGGGAGAGGCCCCTCATGTTACGGCTGTGTGGATTTGTCATGGTGGCTTTGTAAACACATATGGCGAATGGTGATTAGGACCCAAACTAACCAAATATCCATTAGGTCTCTTTACACGACTCAAGTTCTATAGGGTGCTGCCTCAGAGCCTGGATCTCAGAACTTTTGCCTTGAGCAAGCATCTGGGAGAAGGAGGAAGACTGTTCCTCTTGGAAAGAGCTCAAAGCCTGGAGTCACCCCAAGGCAAACATTTTCAATAGTGCAGATTGATCTTTGGCAACTTTCCTCTCTCCTAACCCCCCAATTTTCCTGGTTCAGAATTTCTGACAGCTAATGTTCTTAATTACCTCAGCTCTCACAGTGTATAGCATGATAGAGTACCACTCAGAGAACTGCAGACTAAAGATGACTTAGGGCCAGTACTGTGGTCAGGTCAATGGGGTGTCACATAGTAAGAGGAAAAGGCCCAAATAAATTGATATTGAGTGATGTTTGGGTTTTAAGAGCCCTCCCAGTGGTAGAGTTTAATTAACTACTTAATCCTTTCTTCTTATTTTTTTTTTAAACAGGACTTCATATAGCCCAAGCTGTCTTCAAAATCAGTATGTTGTATATTGGAATTACAAGTTTACCTCACCAGTCCTAGCTTTTAGTGGTAGAATTTTTCTTAATTATAATAAAGTGACTGAAACATTCAAGTCATGTAAGAATAAATAATTTACTATTCTTGGGCCTTATCCCAAGAAAATGTCTGCCCCTTATTTCTCAATTTTTACTCTAGATTTTAAAAGTTTCTTTGTGAGTTTGAGACCAGTCTGGTCTACAGATTTGAATTCCACCACAGCCAGTGATACACACAGAAACCCTATTTTGAAAAACAAACAAGCCAAGTAGCCAAGTTTATTTCTACCTCATTTTGCTTGTGATCTCTCTACTTCCCAGTTTCTCTAAGCTGAGTGTTATTTTTCAACACTATAGCAGCAGAGCCTAAATGACTGCCTCGTGCAAAGTGAGAACTGTGTACCAATCTGTTGTTCAGAAACTTTGTGACAGAATGTGTGAAAGAAGAAAAGAATGGCAGAAGTGGAAATCCAGAACCACTGCTGTTGGGGAATAAGCAGTTTCACACAGGGCCAATAGCAAGGGAAACTGGAACCACCTCAGTGGGGGCTAAATGAGCACCAGCTATTAGCTGTCAATGTGGCAGATCTGCTTCTTGGAATTTTTTTTCTTGATAAATAGCAGATACACAAGAGAACCGTATAATGTCATTGCTTGTATTAGTAAAAGAAAAAAAAAGGAAATAACCAAAATTGCCACCAGTGGAGAACTAGGGAAATAAATTGCAACTTAGTAGAATATCATTAAGAAGAATGAGGTAAGGCTGGTGACATAATATGCTAAGAAACAGACATGTGCTTAGCATGTTCAATGCCTTGATTCTATAGTTTACAACCCAACCACACAGAAGTCAAATTTATAAATATGGACATAGGATAAACTCGTGCATGTGGAAAACCAGGGTGTGGAGCAGGGTGTATGGTGTGGTACTGCCCATGCTTTTCACATATGCAAATGGTCTGGGCATGGGGTTTCATGCCTGTATTTCCAGCACTTGGGAAGTAGAAGAAGGAGTTTTAGGAGTTAAAGGCTAGCCCGAGGTACACAGCAAGCTAGAGGCCATCCTTGGCAAGGTCTGAAGTGGGAGATGTATGCACACCTATTCATGCAGTCTTTGTAAGGAAATACAGTAGGTAATAGTGGTTCCTTCTATCCTCAGGGACAGAGAACTGGAGGATTGAGAGACAAGAGTAGGAGGGAGGATTTTTTTTTTTACTATAAATATGTGCTGTTTGTAGATTTCACTGTGCACTAAAAGACTCCCAAAATTCACAAAATATTGGTGTTTTAAAAGACTTTTGTTTAGCTATTTGCAGATGAATGTAGATGTAAATTGCCTATAAATAGTTGTCCTGGAAATCACAATGTAGAGCCAGCTGGTCTCAAACTCACAGAGATCCTCCTGCCTCTGCCTCCTGAGTGCTGACATAAAAGACATGTGCTCCACACCTGGCCCACAACTATTGTTAAAAGAAGACACATCCACCAAGTGGTGGTGCACGCCTTTAGTCCCAGCACTTGAGAGGCAGAGGCAGAAAGATTTCTGTGAGTTTGAGGCCAACCTGGGCTACAAAGCTAGTTCCAGGACAGCCAGGGCTACACAGATAAACTTTGTCTTGAAAAACAAACAAAAACAAGAGAAGAAAAAAAGAAGACGAAGAAGACCTACCCATCAGAAATGAAGACCAGCTAGGCGTAGTGGTGAATGCATTTAATTCTGGTACTCAGAAGGCAGAAGCAAATAGATTGATGTAAGTTTGAGTCTAGCCTAGTAGACATAGGCAGTCTAGGCCAGCCAGGGATATACAGTAAGAATTTGTCTCAAGAACTAGAGCCAAAAGGAGTCTTAGAAACTAGAAATATGGGCCAGGCGGTGGTGGTGCACGCCTTTAATCCCAGCACTCGGGAGGCAGAGGCAGGTGGATCTCTGTGAGTTCGAGACCAGCCTGGTCTACAAGAGCTAGTTCCAGGACAGGCTCCAAAGCCACAGGGAAACCCTGTCTCGAAAAACCAAAAAAAAAAAAAGAAACTAGAAATATGGGACATGGGGTCAGTGAGGTGGATCAGTGGATAAGGGCATTTACTACCAAATCTATTTTGTCTGACTCCCAAAGGTGTCTTCAGTTGTCCTCTAACCTCCATATACATGCCCATGTTTACACATATACATGCTTATTCACACACACGCACATGCGCGCGCGCACACACACACCACACAATAAGTAAACATATAAATATAATTTAAAATTATTGTTAAAGAAATTAGAAAACTGGTTCTCAGAGAGGACACTTATTTTTTTCCCAAGGGGAGAATAGTTTGCTTCACTGTGGCTTTGGCTGCTAACAAATACTGGCCACCAAGGATGTTAACTGTAAGTTAATGTCAACCTACTTCTATCAGTTCTTTGGTCTCACTTTACCTGTTAGAAGGAATCCATTCTGAAACTGGGAAGTGGGCCTGAGGTGACAGCTTGGGGAGGCCGTGCTGTTTCTATGGAGATCAGCAAAGACTCCTAGGTTCTTTAGCGCATACTTGACCTTTGGCGTTCTCTCTGAATATGCAAGATGGACTTTCAGTCTCCTCCCAGAGCCAAGGCACTGCAGGGTAGTTATAGTCTGATTTTTGATGAATGGGGCCTCTTTGATGTCTGTGTGAATTTCTGGAAGAACTAAACGGAAAAACAAAGCAGGTTCTTAATCTGCATTGCGCAGATAACTCACTTTCATTCGTGACTCCTGGTGAACTCCACGGCTGCACTTTGCCCTCCTTTGGTTCATGTCCTACTCTGTGTGTGTTTATGATACTAACTGTGCAGGTTCTGCTCTCCTTCCTGCAAGGGGCCATTGAAGACAAGCGACTGCAGTAAATCAAGCACAGAACAATGCTCATAGATTGTTTTCCTAAATGCAGAGAGGACTGAGTGCCATTTCCTTCTCTTCTTCATCCCCGTCTGATTTATACAGTCATACTTTAGGCAACAAGTTAATATAAAAATTCATTTCTAGACATTCTCCTGAGGAGATATCTATCTTTAAGATAGCACATTTGAGATCTGGACTAAGAAGTGTGACATTTTTTAAAATTTATCTTATTTTATGTGTATGGGTGTTTTGCCTGCATGTATATGCATAGCCGCTGGAGCTGGAGTTAAAGACAGTTGTGAGCTGCCATGTGGGTGCTGGGTATTGAACCCAAAGTCCTCTAGAGGAGCAGCCAGTGCTCTTAACAGCGGAATCATTGTTCCAGCCCCCAAAAAGCATTTTTTTAAAGGTTAAAAAGAAAATCCTGGGCTGGGTGTTGGTGGCATACACCTTTAATCCCAGCACTAGGGAGGCAGAGGCAGGTGGATCTCTGTGAGTTTGAGGCCAGCCTGGTCTACAGCGTGAGTTCCAGGACAACCAAGACTACACTGAGAAACCCTGTCTTGAAAAGCCAGAAAAAAAGAAAGAAAGAA
>JAQHUG010000027.1:12438912-12449891 GCA_028555095.1 Dicrostonyx torquatus | reverse complement strand
TAAAAAAATTTAAAAAGCATTCTCTACTACATCTAGCTTCAGCTGCTTTTTAAGAAGAAGACTGTAATCTCTCTGTAGCCCAGGCTGGCTCTGTTCTGATGGCAATCCTCCTACCTCCATCTCTCAAGTGCTTGGGTCACAAGTGTGAATATTTTTAATTTGCATAAACATGCTACTGCTACCCCTTATATTATGTGCTTTAACCTCCAGCTAGCTAATTTTAGAGAAGAAATGTTTAGGAAACTCGTATTTTAAATAAACATTTACTACCAGGGCAAAGGCAGAGCTAAGTAGCCGAACACTTGCCTAGCTTCCTGAGGCTGGCGTTCAAGCCTCAGCACAAAACAAACAAAAACACCAAGTCAACCAACGCTTACCAAAGAGTAGCAAACAATGCCATTCCACCCTCATATCACCTTCCCTCAGCTCACCCCATTAACATCTCCATTTTAATCATTTGAGTGTACCACCTTAAAAACAAAGGCAACATCTTATGAGGCTAATTACAAAACTGTGGTACCGTCTCACAATGAGAGCTGTCTGACCATGTTTTTATTGTTATCCCTGTAAGTGAGGAAAAAGAAGGCACCACACTCCCTGAAGACTTCTCATGAAACAGACAGATGCCTCCTTGGGCTTAATGATCAGATATATGGGCTCATTTCTGCAAAGTACAACTTGGGTATTGGCTACATCCCTATCTGATAGAAGAGGCTCCAAATTCTTTCTAGGCTTCCTTTTGGATGTTCTAGCATATTATGTTAGAGAAGTACTTACCGTTCTTGTTGGACTCATAGGATACAAGGATTAGACTGAAGACTAAGATGGTATCCATGCCAACCTGACCTCACGAGCACTTATTGTCTACAGCCCACTGTTACTCTGTCATAGCCTCTTTCAAGCTTTGCCTCTTGTTGCTTTTACTGTTCTGAAACCAAGTTTCACTCTGACTATCTGGTTCTACCCTGACTATTTTGCCTTGTTTCCTGAAGACCCAGGAATATGCTGATTGGAGAAAGAACAAAAACTGCTTATTAATGATTGACTTTGATAGTCTGCCCTGACTTCACTGCTGATGCCAACTTTGAGAACTATAATTATCTAGAGGTTTCCCTCACAGAAGGTGCATAAACACCTAAAGATATGCTTTGTAAATACTTGTAGATAGACACGTAGTCATTCACAAGTGTGCTCTCTGATGGAGGCACATAGGTATACACACCAACATTAAGAGACACGAAGATGCGTATTAAGAGGAGGTACAGTTTCTAGGACAGGAGAAGAAACTAGGACTAAATGAGTCAGTGCCTTACGCTGGGGAGAACATTGGACTTCAGCAATCACTAGAAATGAGTTCTAGTTCAAGCCTTTTTGGACACCTTGGGGAAATTACTTGGCTATTCAGACTCAGTTTTTCCCTTGTATAAACTGAGTCTCAACCAAAAGATCTCTGGAATTCATTTACAGTTATAACCATAAGTTCATATGAGCATAGGCATACCTATGGAATTGTGTATATTTTCACATTCATGAATAATGGAATGAGTATAGTCAAAACAACTTTATTATGACTACTGGGTCAAGAGGTATGAGAAAGAGCTACATACAGTGCATGAGTACTACTGTCTGTAGTTCACAGTAGTTGCTATTGAATTTTCCTTCCAAAATTGTATCTTTTAGCAAAGAGTATATAATTAGTATTATGCTCTAAAGACCTTTTAAAAAAGAGGTCTTTCCTTATGGCTCAGACTTTCTTGAAACTCATGCTGTATTCCAGGCTGGCCTTGAACTCATGATCTTCTTGCTTCTACCTCCCAAGAAGAGAGATTACAGGAGTGTATCACTACGCCTAACTGAAGATTCCTTGATAGCATAACTAGGTGAGGTCATAAAGAAGAAAACATCTAGTTAGATATTTGTCAATGTTCAGAGCCTTCACAGTCTTCCTGCCCGCTGTAAATATGCTTCATTGAAGCCAACATGGGCTTAGCTATGCATGAGAAGGTTCTGGATGCTGAAACTTTTGATTGATAGTCACATAAAGAGTTGGTTCAAGGAACTTTCCATAAGGGGCTTTGTGATATTTTAATCAAATTACAATTTAAGTAGCACCCTGTGTCCTGACACATCAATACAGCTTGAAATCTGGCAAAGCTAAGCATCAAAATCTTGGTGGGAAACATTAATGGAAGGGAGATCCTTGAAGGACAATCTGTTGGCTCAAATAGAGAAGGGATAAAGGAAGCACCAGGCATCCAGCCCAGCAGCAAATCCCTGTGGGCCTCTTCCTTTGCTGCAGTTGCTTTCCTGGGTTCTCGTGTTTTTTTGTTGACAGTTCCCTTACTGTGTTCACATGATTCTCTACTCCCTTGTGGTGTTGACACATTCTTTACTGTTCTGTTTAAAATTTTCTGTAGCTGCCACATGACAGTGCTGCCACCTTGCAGCAAAGGTAAGAATGACTCTGAAGTTTCCTTTCTCACCCTGCGTCATAAAAGAGGAAAATCTCATTTTTTCCAAAAGCAATCTCATGCATGACTAGAGATGAAATTGCAATTTTCTTTTATAAATTCTTGGAGATGTTTTCTTTTCGTGTGTGTGTGTGTGTGTGTGTGTGTGTGTATACACGTACTAGGGACTGAACCTACTCATATATACCTTGAAGTCAAATTGAATGTTGAAGCATGCCACACTATGGAGCAGAGACACAAAACTAAAATTAAGACAAAATATCTAATGGTAGAGATGATGTGTCCCATTGTGACCTCTGAAATATTGTAGGAAAGAAGGCATGAACAGTCAAAGTGGGTCTGGAAGAGAAAACCTTGACGAGAAGTTTGGTTTTTAGAGACAGGGTTTCTCTGTAGCTCTGGGGCCTGTCCTGGGACTTGCTCTGTAGGCCAGACTGGGCTCTATCTCACAGAGTTCTGCTTCCTTCTGCCTCCAGAGTGCTGGGATTAAAGGCGTGCACCACCACTGCTTGGTGCCAGGAGACCTTTCAAGGTTCTAGTTGAGGCCTTGTAATTGAATCATTTCAAGGAAGTTCTTTAACCTCTTTGGGCCTTCATTACTTCAGTCCTTCTACCATGTGGATTCTGGGAAATGAACTGAGGTGGCCAGGCTCTGCAGTAAGCACTTGACCTGCTGGGCCATCTCACCAGTCTTTATTAATTTATTTCTTGAGACAGGGTCAAACTCGAACTTGTGACAGTCTTGCCTTAGTCTCCCCAGTGCTAGGATTATAGGGATAAATTACCATCTCCAGTTTAGGAATAACTATTATCAAATTCTCTTTTTTGGTAACATTTTATTTATTTATTATGTATATAGTGTTCTGTCTGCACGTGTGCCTGCAGGCCTGAAGCGGGCACCAGATCTCATTACAGATGGTTGTGAGCCACATGTATGTGGTTGCTGGGAATTGAACTCAGGGCCTCTGGAAGAGCAGCCAGTGTGCTCTTAACTGCTGAGCCATCTTTCCAGCCCTTATTATCTAATTATTATGACCACAAATGAGTTTTGCCTTTGCCTTTTTTTTTTTTTGGTCTTTTTTGGTTGGTTGGTTTTGGTTTTTCGAGACAAGGTTTCTTTGTGTAGTCCTGACTGTCCTGGAACTCACTCTGTAGTCTAGGCTGGCCTCAAATTCACAGAGCTCTGCCTGTCTTTGCCTCCCAAATGCTGGGATTAAAGGCATGTGACACCACTGCCTGGTGAGTTTTGCCTGTTTTTAAAAAAAATTTCTTGCTAAAAATTTTAGGCTGGTCAGGAAGTGACCAAACATTTTTCTTACAAATGTTCACTGCAATGAGTTGTTGGTCTGGTTCAAGGCCTCTGGCTTCTGCTACCCCATCACTACTGGATATTCAATGAGATTCCTCTGATATCCTGCTCCTGCTCTGGTCATGGAGATCCTTTGGCTTTGGTTCCACAGGGCTTCCCCTTCACATGATCCAGCAACTCAGATATTTTTAAAAAAATTTTGGGGGAGGAGAGGAGGTTACAAGCATGGAGGGCAGATATGGAAGGACTTGGAAATGAGTGGGAGGGGGTGCATGATGTGAAATTCCCTAAGAATCAATAAATAATTGTTTAAAAAATTTTAGGCTTGAATAAGAAGCAATGGGGAACCTTTGTACTAACCGTCATATATATGAATCATTATACTTTGTTGTCATTCATTCAGATTTTTGTCTCTTATTTATTTATTATTTATTTATTTTTTTTGAGAGAAGGTCTTACTATGTAGTCCTGACTGGCTTGCAACTTGGCAGACAGATGAGGCTCACAGAGGTCTGCCTGCTTCTGCATCCTGGAATTAAAGGGATATGTCACCACTCCTGGCCTTGTCTATTCTTTTTTTCTGAGACAGGGTTTCTCTGTGTAGCCCTGGCTATCTTGCATCTCACTATGTAGACCAGGTTGGCCTCAAACTCAGAGATCCACCTGCCTCTGCCTCCCAAGTGCTGGGATTAAAGGTGTGCTCCAACACTGCCCCACTGCCTTGTCTATTTTTTAAATTAGAAACCTATGTATTCTTTTATTTATTTATTTAATGTTTTTTGAGACAATGTCTCTTTGCACAGCCCTGACTGTCCTGAAACTTACTCTGTAGATGAGACTGTCCTGGAACTCACAGAGATCCACTTGCTTCTGCCTCCTGAGTGCTGGGAATAAAGGCACCCAGCTCTGTCTTTTATTTTTGCTCAGTACTAATTTTAAAATTGATTCATAATGTTTCATGTAGTAACTTTTTTGTAATTACCTTTATAATATCCCATTTTATGAATGTAGCACAATTTAAATACTCTATTGTTAATATTTTGGACCATATTTGAAGGTTTCCCAGAATATAAATACAAAGGTTGAAGCTGGATTAGAGGGCAAATTATGCTCAGTTTGACTATTTATAGTAAATCGTTTTCTAAGAAGTTGTTTTAAATAGTAATTCCATTTGTAACATATACCTGTTCTATATTCTTTAAAAAATATTTTTTATTAGATTTACTCATTTTGTGTGTAAGCATTTTGCCTGCACGTATATATATATACAGCATGTGCATGCTACGTGCCCTCAGAGGTTGGAAGAGCACATCAGATCCCCTGGAACTGGAGTTATGGGTCATGATGAGCCACCATGTGAGTGGTAGGAATCAAACCTGGGTCCTCTGCAAGAGCAACAAGTACCCTAAACCACTGAGCCATCTCCTCAGATCCTTGTTCTATGATCTTGATAGAGGAACCAAAGAACTGTTCCAGTAAGACATGAAATGAGCCTGAGCAGACCCAGGTATCTCCCTTTGGTTGCTCTCAAAACCTTAGCTTATGGACATTTGCTCTCTCCCTGCAAGCACATGCTCTGCTATCCTGAATTAATAACATAGAATTTAATGCCACAGAACTCCTGAAGTGAGTGGGCATCTATTGGAATGTTTTCTAAGTACTCACAGAAAATATGTGAAGGGGGAATAGGGAGGAAAGAACAAGTAATATTTTTCTATGTGCTCCCTATGTTTCAGACTCTACTAGAAGCTTTACATTTTGATTATATTTCATCTAAAAGATCACCCTATTTAGCTGATTGTATAGTCAAGGAAACAGAGATACAGAAAAGGAGTCACTTGTTTACAGTCTAATTAGTGACAAAACTAATTGGTGACAGGCTTAGGATTTTAGGCTGGTCTCTAATTAAACAGCTCAAGTTGGGTGGGTTTCTGTGTTTGCTTTGTTTTTAAAATAATGTATATCACAAAAGAAGCTTCCCTTATCTTTGGCTTAGATTTCCAAGAATCAATTCTTCTAAATTTGTATGGACCCCTATTCAAAAGATTATGGGCGTTTCATCCATTGATTTAAGCTGCATTTTCTTTTGATTGTCATCCTGATTCCATTAAGCAAATCAGTTGAATGGGAACAGGAGATCCACTGGATTTGTGCAATAGTTTTCTATCTGTATGTCTAGGTTATTTATCAGAAGTGCTTTTCTCTCTAAAGACAGAAACAGTGAAATCTGGTTTAATATCTAATAAAGGAAGACAGGTGTGCTTATCGCATGCTTGTATTCCTTCTGGAGATAGAGACAGGAGAATGAAGAATTTGGGCTAGCTCAGGTTGTGAGTCTCAAAAGAAAAAAAACAGAATTAAAAGGTTAAAAAGTTGACTAATGGATCAGAGTTCCTTGATAGTAAAGACTGCAAATATTTTGTTATTTTTATTGTGTTTCATACAAAACAACAATGGGGAAGTTGAGGGTATTTGAGAAAGACAAATGCCTAAACATGCAGCAGGAAAAACTCAAGTCTGATATGACACAATGGAGATACTGAAAAAACTTAAACAGAGGGTGATGACAGGGGAAGGAAATAATTAGCCAGGAAGTCTTTCATGGCTGTAGGGGAATGAAGTGTGTAGGTTGTAGAGCAGAGTTGCACAAGGTCAGAATCCCAGGACTAAGCAACAGGTAAAGAAATCATCCTGTTTTTCTACCTTTAAGTAAAAAGCTCTTTAACATTCTCCAGGTGTTTAGTATATGTATACACACTATAACACACACATATACACACACACCCCTGTGTGTAGGTCTCATGGAAGAAGAAACTGAGGTGTGCAACTGTCTAAAATTCAGCTAGGGACTGGAAGTGTTTGGGATTAGATAATACAGGGGGAAGGGGAGCTGAAATGCCATGTGAAAACCCAAGTACACTGTGAAAACCCTAGTGTCCATGTGAAAATATCGTGGGCAGTCTCCAGTATAAACACTGTTCTTCATTATGCAATGTAATCTTGCCTTTCGACACCAGGCCTCTGTGAGGAGATTTTTCTGACCTTATGGTGTGAGGTTCCCCAAGGCTCTTAACTCTGGACAAACCTGAATGGTGTTCAGATAAGGTCTTTGTTCCTTTTATTTTACAACTGGAGCCACAGCTTTTTGGAAAGAAACTGGGTTTCTTGAATTCTGATCATCAATAGAGCTGATAAGTAACTTAACGGGAGGCTCTGCCTCCCAAAGGCAAAGCGGAGACTGATAAGCAGAGCTCAGGAGCACAGTGGCCTCTCAGGTACAGTGCTAGTCTTTCTTTTCTCCTTCTTCTTAATATAGGCTTGGCTGTCCTGGAACTCACTCTGTAGACCAGGGTGGCTTTGAACTCACAGATCAACCTGCCACCTCTGCCTCCTGAGTGCTGGGATTAAAGGCACAGGCCACCACCGAACAGTGCTAATCTTTATTTTAGTCAATGAAACACTAACTAATATGTATACCTGGCCTTATTCTCAGAGTTATAAAGAGGGGTGCTAAACTGTAGGGCGCTCTCTTTAATATGCACACAAAGCTATAGCAGAATTAAAACACTGTACCTTGTGCTGGTAACCATACTGCTGCTACAGGAAAGAAATGAATGGAAGCTAGAGAGGAGCTAGTGTCTAAGAGAAAATGAGACTTTCAAGGACTAAAATGATTCAGAAAAAACAGGAGGAATGATAAGTCTGACAGCAAAAGGAAAGGTATAAAAAACAATTATGGAGGGGTTAGAGAGGTAGCTCAGTGGTTAAAAGCATTGAACTACTCTTTCAGAGGTCCTGGGTTCAATTCCCAGCACCCACATGGAAGCTCACGACTGTCTGTAATTACAGCTCCAGGGGACCCCACAATCATGGCAAAACACCTATATACATAAAAATGAAAATTAAGAAAAATTATGGCAAATTCTAGAAGCCAGGTCAGACTATGAATATTGAGGGTCATTGGGAAAAGGCATCTTGATTTTGTTTTATTTTATTCAGGGTTTCACTATGTAGCCCTGGCTAACCTAGAACCTTTATGCAATCTAGTCTGCCTTCAGATTAGTGGCAATCCTCCTGCTACTGCCTCCTGAGTGCTGGGATTACTGGTTTGTGTTACCACACCCAGCTAACATCTGAGTATTTTATAGCCTACCAGGTTCAATTTCTATTAAGATACTTTCTTTCCTTCACCTACCTTTTGTGATATTGGGATTGAAACTAGAGCCTCAAGCATGCTAGGCAGATGGTCCACCACTGAGCTCCAGCCCCAAAATGATAAAGATAAACTTTCCTTCTTTCATTCAACTCAAGCCTGACCTGAAGATTGCTGTCTTAGAAATAAAGGTGTTGGAGACATTGCTATTCAGCAAGATACTCTGGCAGCAAACAGGGGAACAGTAATGCTTAATACTAAACTTGTGTTGTCAAAGTTCATTGTGAACAATGATCAGGTTTCCTTTTTAAAAGGGTCTGCATTTTCCCTTTAAAAATTACATATAAATACATACATACATACATGTGTATGTGTGTAAATTGAGAGGTAATTAGTGGGAATCTGTTCTCATTTTCCACCTTGTAGGTTCTGAGATTAAACTCAGGTCATCAGGATTAGAGGCAAGTGTCTTATCCATTGAGTCATCTTGCCTGCCCTTTTCCCTCTTCATTTAAAAATTTTATTGTATATATTGATTGTGACTATTCATATATACAAGTGTATGTTGTATAAGAGAATCTACAACTTTGTGTGTGTGTGTGTGTGTATGTGGGTATGAGCATGACTTGGTGCTGATGTGGAGGTCAGATAACTTGTGGGAGGCTGTTCTAATTCTATTTTCCAACATGTGGGATCTGGGGATCAGACTTATGTCATCATGATTAGTGCCAAGTACCTTCACAGGTTGAGCCATCTTGCAGCCTCAACAATCTACATTTTAAACAAGCACTCCAGTGTTCCTATTACAGGTGGTCAGTGGAACGTATCTTGAGAAATACTGCTCTTATCTAAAGCAGAAATGACTGCCAAATGGAACTACCTGGAAAATGCTAATATGCTATTTAGATATATATGGGCTTATCTACTTCTGAGACTTTATCATCTCTCATCTATGCCCTTTACAAATTTTCATGACTATCATCTATGGAATGAGAGATAGTAATATTTAAGAGTGGTGCCAGCTTTGTCTTCCCAAATAGATTGTAATCACTTTACAGACAAGTATCTCTTAGATTTTTCCTGTAAAAGAGAAAGAGATCAATGAAGGGAGCTGGGATGCTTAGGATTAATTCCTGTTACCTCTATACAACTTAATTTGTGTGTGTGTTATGAGACGGGGTTTCTCTGTGTAGTCCTGGCTATCATGGAACTTGCTTTGTAGCCCAGGCTGGCGTCGAACTTAGAGATGCGTCTGCCTCTGCTTGAGTATTGGGATTAAAAGCATGCACCATCCTGCCCAGCCCCCCCTTTTAAACTTGCATTTATTTATGCTGAATTTATTCCTGTGCCATAAGTTTTTGTTTCTTCTGGGGCTTCTTTTTCTTCTGTGCATCCTCCTCTTCTGGCTTTGGAACAGTTTGTTCATTTCAGTGAGGATCACCTTGATGTGGCAGGGGGAGCACATGTTTGGGCCAGTTTGGCTATGAGCTCTCTATGTCAGCACACCCTAGGTGCTTTGTTCACCTGGATATGTTCAATGACTAGAGAACCTACATCTAAACCCTTCAGTTCATACTCTCACTTTTTTTAAGCATGCAGCAAAAATTCAGCACTCTTTTTGAGCCATAGACCCACTCTTTGGCTTGGACAACCTGACTCCGCTGTTATACTGCTAGAAAGGGACACGTTGCTTCTTTAAAATGCTATGTTTTAGACACTTGGTGGCTTTTTGAATATGCATATCCTTGGTGGCCTGGGCAGTTTTACTTTCTTAAAGTGAACATGAGGATTTGAACCTCTTGATTTGTATGATTTTGTAGTGTTTTCTGGGTCAAGGAAGCAGTGAACAATTTTTACAGGTCACTTCAGGCCATATACAGGAAGAGATGACTTCCTCCTTACACAATCTATTTTTTTCTTAAAAATATTTATTTTATTTTTTTTAAAATATTTTTTTATAATTGTTTTACACTTGCTGTGTACTACATGTGTGCCTGGGGCCTGAAGAAGCCAGAAGAAGGTGTCAGAGTCCCCTGGAACTGTAATTATAGACTGTGAACCACCCACCTGGGTACTAGGAATTGAATCCAGGTCTTCTGGAAGAGTGGTCAGTGCTGCTGAACTAGCTCTCCAGCCTCTACACGACTTTTGAAAAATCTGGAGATCTTGTTTATGTCTTTTAGGGTAGTTATAACAAAATACCACATCAAAGAAACAATATAGAATTCTTTATATTTTTGAAGGCTAGAGGTCTGTGATTAAAGTGTTGGCAGTGGAAATTTTCTCAATGGCTTGTCAACCATTGTCTTCTCCCTGTCTTCAAAGAATCTTTTCTGCTTATCTGTATCTTAATATTCATTTGTTTAATGGCACCAGCCTTATTTTACTAGGGTGTACCCTAAATGATCTTGTTTTAACTTATTAAAGACCCTATGTACATCCTGAGGTACTATAGATTAGGACTTCAGCATTGGATTTTGGGGCTATAATTCAGCCCAGAAAAGACCCCTAGTTTCAACTTCTAGTGTGTGTACTCACTCCATTCTCCTCCACCTGTCAGTCTTGTATAGTACATTTTCCCTACCCTTGGGCTTTCTTCCTCCACCTCTTACAAACATATGGCTTGTGTGGCAAGGATTCATGGAGACCAGCTCTAAAAAGCCTATGGTAGGATGGGCAGGCCTTGGCCTGCCCCAAATAGCACAACACTTAGGAGTGGTTTCTGTTCCAGCCCTTTGCCAGTCCTCTGCTCATCTGTGTCTCAGTGTTTGATACAGATTCTTTGGAACTGGTCTTGGGCTATCATCTGTCTTGGTTTTCTTTCCTGTAGCTTTTTGTTGTTTTCTGTCTTTCTTTAGTCTCCTAAGACCAGGTTACATACACACTTGAAGGCCCAGTTCTCCTGCCTCTGCCTTGTAAGTGCACTCTTTCTGTTAGGTCTTTCATTAGGCCTTTCCTTGAATAGTTCATTTAAAAAAAATTTTTTTTTACTTCTCTCTCTCTCTGTGTACATGTCCTGCCCCAGTGTACTTGTGTGTGTACATGT
>JAQHUG010000027.1:12412510-12425631 GCA_028555095.1 Dicrostonyx torquatus | reverse complement strand
CTCACAACCATCTATAATGAGATCTGGTGCCCTCTTCTGGCATGCAACTATACATGCAGGCAGAATACTGTATACATAATAAATAAGTCTAAAAACAAAAAACTGGGGCAAGAGAAATGACTCAGTGGTTAAGAGCACAACTGCTCTTTCAGAGGACCCTGGTTCTTATTTCTACCACCCACGTAATGGCTCAAAACGGTCTTGCAATTCCAGTTGCAGGGAATCCAATGCCCTCTTCTGGCTTCCATGGGTACCAGGCATGTAAGCAGTGTACATCTGTGCGTATAGGAAAAACAACCATACACATAAAATAAAAATAAAGGTAATTCAGATACTTTTATCCCCTCCAACTGTAGATCTGATTTAAGAGATTTGGAGTGGAATTAACACATGGGTACTTCAGAAGTTTTTATTATTATTATTTTATTCTCTGTTTATTTTTAAGACAAGGTTTCATGTAGCTAGATGGGTCTGGGTCTTCCTGTGTTGCAAAGGCTTGCTGAACTTCTGATCCTTCTTTCACTGCCTTTCAAATGCGAGGATTGCAGGCATAGGGTAGAGGTTATGACTGCACATGGGTAGTTTTGTAAAGCTTCTAGGTATTTTTTTTATACATAATCAAAATGTAGAATTTCTTCCCTGATATTTTTAAGTTGTTAACTTAGAAGTAATTCTTTTATTTGGGAAATAGAGACTTTTTTAGACTTTTAGAATTTCGGGATTTAGTATAATGGGAATGTTGTCCTCACCTTGGTTTCTAGTCTTTGTGGATACTTATGACCATTTGGAAACATTCTCAACCTGAATTATAGAGAATCAAGATATTTTCTCTCTAGTGCCTCGTTTTAAATAAAATGGATTAGAAATAATAAGTGTAATGCATTTATTTTTAGTATAGGGTGTTTTTTCAGAAAAACTATTTTATGAAATAGTAAGCTTGAACTGTTGTTTAATATATTTAGAAATAATACAAGTTTCTAAATAAGAAATGCTTTTGTTATACATAACTAATAAAATTACTGAACTTTATGCTTCAAGGTAAGTAATATTTACAAGAAAACATGATATTTTGAATTTTACTATTTTTGTACTACGCTGAATTAAACTGGAATTGACAAAAATTTGGGATTAAAAAAACAAACAGAAAAAGCAACCTTCAAATCTCCCTTTTCTCTTTGTTTAGTTCCTTTTGGAGGTGGATATCTGCTGAGACAGTAAGAATTATAAGAGGTCAGTTTCAAATAATACTTTTATGTTTACAATGTAGTAAAACTTTTCATGTGCTAAGATGTTCAACTGTGGGTTTTTTTGTCTTCCATGTAGAATATTGGCAAGTGAACAAGGAGTTTGACCATGGTGATGACCCACTACTTTCTCTCTAATTTAGAACTAGAATCAATGAAAATGGGACAGGCTATGGTAGGTTCTAGAGTGTCTGGATGGCTACTCAGTGATTTTCCAGGCATGACCTCCCTTTTTGGTGGTGTGCATGCTTTGTGCTGGGAGCAGTGTTCCGTACAGGTGCTTGTGCTGGGCAGGCGGCAGAGCTGTTAAACACTGAGCTGCTTCTAGTCTGTGCAGCCCTCAGAAAAGGCCGTCTGGTACAGGCAAGCTTGAAGATGGCTGTGTTAAGCCTCTTGTTCATTAGCCCAGGGACCCTATTTTATTAACAATGGCCTTCTTCCATGATTTCAAAGAATCGTTACTTGCTCATGAATTTCATTTTTGTGACCATCAGATTTCAGTCAAATTATACATTAGAGTGTACCTGTGTGTGCCTTAGTTCCCTTGTGAAGGCAGGTATAAGGCAGGTGTGGTGGTGTACACCTGTACTCCCAGCTGTTGCAAGGAAGAGGCAAGGCAAAACAATCTTGGCTGTAGAAATTTGGGGTTAGCCTAGCTATGAGACACTGTCTCTCCCTTGTCTTCTCTCAAAAAAATTTATTTTCTGTTGCTGTATCTTAATGTTCTTTAAAGTGGTCAGTATATTTGAATTCCCTTTTTTATTTTCCTGTTATTCCCTAATTCCCTTTTTTCTTCTAATGATTTTGTTTTCTTTTATTTAGATTGAACTCCATACAATTTGGAGACTTAAAAAAGAGGAGAAAGAAATATAATATAATATTGCAATGTAAATGTATAGTAAATTTAGGCAATTTTTTTCCATTGCTGGAGTTTGAAACTGGGCCTTCTGTGTGTTAGGCAAGTACTTTACCACTGAGTTACTCCTCTAACCTAGAACTTTTATATTTGATTTTTGTTTTTTAATGTATAAATAATGGGTTTTATTTAACATTTATCATACATACATGCATATCATTGTATATTGCTCATGCTCACTCTTGCACTGCTCTTTCCAGTCCCACTTTCCTTCCTTATTGTCCCCCTTTCTCACCTCAAATACTCATTTTCTATTTACATGTCATACATGCATGTATATACACACACAGATATGTTTAAGTCTGGATTCTACATAACAGAAAAAGTGATATTTTGTCTTATTTCCTCCATGTTATCCTGTCTTGTTTTTCTCTACCCCTTCCCTTTCTGCCTCTTCCTCCCTCCTCATTGCCTCACTTCTATATTTATTTATTTATTGCAAGTTTCAAAAATAAAAGTTAGTTTAAATATTTTTTAGCTCTCTTCCAAAATGTTCACAGATTTTGTTTGTTTGTTCTTATTTTCCCTGTATATTTTGTATTCTGGCAATTTGTTGCTGTTATTTTCCTCATGCAGCACAGTGGTTCTTAAGGTTTAGGTTGTGTTAAATACATTATTATACCTCAGCCTAGAGCTTCTAAAACAATTGGTCTAGGAAAGGCACAGACATTCTCACTTTTACAAGTTTCGTAATAAGCAGCTTCAGGGCTAGGACTCACAGTCTGAGAATCGTATTATCCTAGCATTTGAATATACTATTTTGTCTCTAAACAGATTAACTCTGACTTACAGATGACACCAAAAGAATGGCGAATGTGTAATTTTAACATAGTCATTGGTTTCTCCAAACATTAAAAAAAAAACTTCTAGTGGCAGAGGCTTATAATCCCAGTGATTCAGGAGGCTGAGTCAATAGGATCACCTTTCAAAGCCTGCCTGGTTCAAAGAACAAATTCAAGGTCAGCCTGAGCAACTTGGTGTGACTCTATCTCAAAACAAACAAATAAATAAACAGTGAAGTTAGAAGAGGGCAGAAGGTGTTGCTCAGTGATGGAGCACTTGTCTTACAGGTAAAGGCCTGGGTTTAATCCTCAGAACCATTACCACCACCTACCAAAACACTGACATTCTTGTCTGATATGAATGATCAAACACTGCTCTCCACACACTTTTGTACTTGACAGTGGCTTATAGCATATAAAATTTATCAATAAATGCATTGTTTTCTAATAGTACCATATATTGGAATACCTTAAAATTAGGATTGGCAATCATTTTCTGAATTACAATGATTGCTAAGCCACAAATTCTTTAGTACCAAGTTGATGTATAGATTTACAGCTAGTCCTGGCTCTCCTGGAACTTGCTTTGTAGACCAGGCTGTCCTCAAACTCACAGAAATCCATCCTCTTGCCTCTGCCTCCTGAGTGCTGCAATTAAAGGCATATGCCACCATGCTTGACTGATTTAATCAATATGTATGCAATATATATTATATAATCAACACACACACACATATATATATATACATATATATATGGTTTATTTATTATGTATTCAGTGTTCTGTCTGCATGTATCCCTGCAGGCCAGAAGAGGGCACCAGATCTCATTACAGATGGTTGTGAGCCACCAAGTGGATCTTGGGAATAGAACTCAGGACCTCTGGGAGACCAGCTAGTGCTCTTAACCACTGAGCCATCTCTCCAGCCCTTAAATAAATATTTGAAGGGACAGAATACTTTTTACTTAGTTTGGTGTTTTTTTGTTATGGGACTTTGAACTGGTAATTATATTTTGGTTATAGCTGCTAGCAATTGACAGAATCTTGACTAGTAAGGTCCAGTATCTAGAGAAATGGTGTTTGTGATGATGCGTCAACTACCTTGTATATAGAGTTAAAATTTGTTGGTAGATCCAGTTCTTCTACCAGTTCTGTGTACAGAATTGAACAACAAGTATATTTGGGATAGATTTTTTTTGTTGTTGTTGTTTGTTTTTAGAGACAGGGTTTCTCTATAGCTTTGGAGCCTGTCCTGGAACTTGCTCTGTAGATCAGTCTGTCCTTGAACTCACAGAGATCCACCTGTCTCTACCTCCTGAGTGCTGGAATTAAAGGCATGCGCCACCACTACCCGGCTTTGGAGGTAGATTTTTAAAATACACAGTTTAAAAAAAAACAAACAAAACCAAGCCCATGAAAACACAGGTTTTTCTGTTTATTGTTTTACTTTAAATGTGTGTACTTAATAAAATTCATAATGTTCCATTATATGGTATCTGGAATCAGGTGTTAATTATGTAATTTGAACACTGAATTTTACCTAAACTCATAGCCCTCACTACCCACAGTGCTACAAATGAGTTGTAGTCTCACCACAGCTTTCACTTAACTGCAGGGCTCCCCTCCATCATGACTATCCCTTCAGTACCACTGAATTAGTGAAGAGATGGAGAATGGTTTATAGTGTGAGAAATGTTTCTCTGAGGAAAAGAAAACCTTTAATTTATATATAGAGTTACCATGATCTTTCTCTTCTTTCCTTGGAGGAAACAAAAGTGGAATAGAGTAGCTAAGGAAGCCAGTTCTCAGACTCAGTCAGTCTTGTTTCAGAGGACCTCTTGTGGTTTATGACTTATTCTCTTGAGTGTCCTCACCTATATGTTGTTGCTTATAGCCTGCTTTTCTCTTCATTTTCCCCACAGCTGTGAGAGCTTATTTTCAAAGAATAATGGATGAACCATCTCCGTTGACCAAAGCTCTAGAGCTGAACCAGCACTCCCGTTTTATAATTGGGTCTGTGTCTGAAGACAACTCAGAAGATGAGATCAGTAACCTGGTGAAGCTGGACCTGCTAGAGGAGAAAGAGGGCTCTCTGTCACCAGCTTCTGTCAGTTCAGATACGCTTTCTGACTTGGGGATCTCTGCTTTACAGGATGGTTTGGCCTTTCACATGAGGTGAGAAGAGTTGCATCATGGGTAATGTGTTTGCTGTCTTGTTATTTTCACTTTCATGTTCTGAAAAAAATAGCTTCACCTGCATTCAGCGGGCCCATTTCCCATGAATAGGAAATTCTGCACTTTGGAGAGTATCTTTTCCTACATGTTCCTCTTAGCTTTTTTTTTCCCCATTCTTTCTGCATACTAGATCCTTCAGTATGACCCAGTGAATGAAAGTTAGGTGGAGGAATTCCTGTAATACTTTGTGTTGTAACTTTTGTTGATTGATAGGACTTTTGCAGATTTGGCCAAATTTATAGTCATTTTCCCCTCTTTGCCCCATCCCCACCCCATCAGTGCTAGAGATTTAACCCAGGGCCTTACACATGATAGGTAAACACTCAACCACTGATCTATATCCTTAGCCCTTGTGGGTTTTGTTGTTCATGTTTTGAGACAGGGTTCCATTACTCCTGGTTGGACTGGAACTTCTTATATAGAGCAGGCTGGCCTGGAGCCTGTTGAGACCTTCCTGCTTTTGCTTCCTGAGTGCTGAGTGCTGGGATTGTACACAGTGTCTATGGACACTTTGTCTTTTTTGTTTGCTTTTTGAAACAGGGTCTATTACTTTTCTTTTCTTTTGAGACAGGGTTTCTTTGTGTAACAGTCTTGTCTATCCTGCAACTTGCTTTGTAGACCAGGCGAGCTTTGAACTCACAAGATCCATCTGCCTCTGCCTCCCAGGGGCCGGGATTAAAGGCGTGTACCACCACCACCCAGCTTGCAACAGGGTCAAATGTAGCTCCAAAAATTTTAAATTCTTGATCCTTCTGACTCCACTTTCTAAGTACAAGTTTTACAGGTATGTGGCAGCTCACTCATGTTAAAGTAACTGGTTTTTGTTTTGTTCTGGAACAGGGTCTTAGATGTAACTTAGGCTGGCCTCAAACTCACTGTGTAGCCCAGGCTGACCTTAAGCTTCTAATTTTCCCACCTTGGTCTTTGGAGTGCTAGAGTTACTGGAGGGCTGGGGTACTGATATGAGCAACCATGCCCTTTGATTGATGGTTGATTAGATAACTAGTTTAGTCATTTGCTTTTTCAGTGTTTAGGTTTAAATAGTTTGAGAAATTACACACACACACACACACACACACACACACACAGAGTAAAACAAATAAAATGCTATCCAGGTGATTCTATTTTTTTTTTTTTTCGAGACAGGGTTTCTCTGTGGCTTTGGAGCCTGTCCTGGAACTAGCTCTGTAGACCAGGCTGGTCTCGAACTCACAAAGATCCGCCTGCCTCTGCCTCCCGAGTGCTGGGATTAAAGGCGTGTGCCACCACCGCCCGGCTTCCAGGTGATTCTAATGTACACTGAGGGTAAATATTATAGTTTTAACTAACATAAACACAGGGTAGGCTCTGCTACTGTTATTACCTTAATATTAATGGGTCATAAAATAATTAGGCTCCTTTTTGTATATCAAGATATTGATTCTCGCTGGGTGGTGGTGGCATATGCCTTTAATCCCAGCACTTGGGAGGCAGAGGCAGGTGGATCTCTGTGAGTTCGAGGCCAACTTGGTCTACAAGATCTAGTTCCAGGATAGGTTTCAAAGCTATGTAGAGAAACCCTGTCTTTAAAATCAAAAAAAAAAAAAAATCCTGATTCTATAGTAAAGTTTCATACTGATTCTGGTAATTCTTTGTTGTTATCCATGGGGCTTGGAATCCTAGCTTCTGTAAGATGAAGCAGTTAGAAGCAGTTAGTGTATATTAATAATCACTCCCATTTAGTAAATGGGAGTAAAGCAACTTAGATATACTTTACTTCATGATTCCTGGGACTTGAAATGAAGCAGATAATTTACCTAAAGTTTTAGTGCTTTTTTTTTTTTTGTTTTGTTTTTGTTTTTGTTTTTCGAGACAGGGTTTCTCTGTGGCTTTGGAGCCTGTCCTGGAAGTAGCTCTTGTAGACCAGGCTGGTCTCGAACTCACAAAGATCCGCCTGCCTCTGCCTCCCGAGTGCTGGGATTAAAGGCGTGCGCCACCACCGCCCTGCTTAAGTTTTAGTGCTTTTTAAAATGTATTTGTCTAGACAGAATCTCTTATTCCTTAGGCTGATTTGGGCTTGTTCTGGCTTAGCCTTCTGATTGCTCTGATTACAGGCACACACTACCTTGCCTGACTAACTGAATGCTTTTGTTGTAGGATGAGGGGAAATAGCTTCGTTAAGATTGAGAGTTCAAACTCAAATGTTCTAGTTGCATTTTTGTAATTGTTTTACTCTGTTTACCTGACCTTACAAATTTTTTCTTTTTTGTAAGTATTTCTGATAAAATTGTATTTCTGATAGTTTTGTAAGTATTTCTGATAAAGTTATTTTTGAGTTAGTGAACAAAGTATTATACCTAACTTTAGGTCAAAATGAAGAATAACATTAGGGAGTAGAAATTAGAACTTTATGCAAACATGTTTTGCTACTTTATGATTCACTTAGGTTGACCCGTAGGTTAGTACTGATGATATCATCCTCCTCAAAGTCCTTTGGAAGTGTGTGGGAGTTGTCATTTTGAGATTCCTCACATTTGGAGGACAGAGGACTGGTGGTACTAAAACTTTAGCAGTAGGACTGGAAGAGGTAGTGCACGCCTATAATTCCAGTGCTTAGGAGTCAGAGCAGCAAATCTCTGTGAATTTGAGGCTAGTCTGGTCTACAGAGTGAGTTCTAGAACATCCAAAGCTACATAGAAAGACTCTGTCTCAACACCACCATCACCACTACTTTTATAATGTAGTATATCATCCCATACAACCAAGAATTAGTCTCAAAATGTCATAGTCCCCTACTGAGAAAGATTAGGTTAGTGCTAAAAAATCTTTGAAGTCACACTGTTCTTTAAGAAGTTTGTCTAATTTAATTTTATGTGAAACATGAGTTATTGAATTAGGACTTTGAGTTTGGCTATGGTGCAATCAGTGCTATTACAGGAAGCTCAGCTGATGATATCCTGAGGTAGTATGTAGGTGCCAAGCCATTCCCAAGGCCCTGGCTGTCAGGCAGAGGCAGTGTGGTCAGGGGCATGACTGCAATGTCTTGGGTGCGTCATTGTTGCCAGAACTCTCACGGTTGTTGCTCATGACAGGAGTGTGATCAGCAGATGGAAGAGGAGGGTTGCCAGTTTCCACTGACTACTTAGCTAATGTTCCAAACAGAACAAGATCTCTTCCTTGATCCATTTCACCCATGGATATCACAGTGTCTTTGGGAATAGTTTAAATTGTTTCTTTTGATAGGAAGACTTCTATGATATCTGTAGCTAATTAAATTGTATGTGACCATTGGCAATCCATAATTTTTCCTTGAACTCATTTCCTCTCTAAAAAATGAAGATAATCATGATTCAGTCACTGCGTTCACTCTTTGAATACTAAGTATAAACTGATTGAGTTTATTAGCAGCTCCTAGAATGAGTAGCCTGATCTTTTTCACACATGATAGAGGTTACAGGGACAGGCTCATTCCTCACAAGTGTTAAATAGGGCCATCTGAAACAAAGTGAAATAATTGCTGTGATTTTGATTTTGGGTGCTAATTAGTGGTCTGATGGGTAAGCAGGATTAGAAAAATAGACTTTTCTAGGGATGGAGAAGACATGCATCATGTTTTCCCAGAGTCACTGAAAGATTGGATAAATCACTTCCTAAGCCTTATCACCCACATATTTGAAAATAAGGGCTTAAGAAATAGTTACAACTTGTTGGGAGCAGGCAAATCTCATTGAAGAACTGCTTAGACTTTTTACCGTTAGATAAAATCTACCTGGGCTTATCGGCTAGAGTTAGGATGATATGTCTCTGGAAGTCATTAATTAATAGAAGACTGTTAAAAGACTTAATGTGTAC
The DNA here is from genome assembly GCA_028555095.1 of Dicrostonyx torquatus. Classification (NCBI taxonomy): domain Eukaryota; kingdom Metazoa; phylum Chordata; class Mammalia; order Rodentia; family Cricetidae; genus Dicrostonyx; species Dicrostonyx torquatus. Next base: position 12,416,622 of record JAQHUG010000027.1, on the reverse strand, counting down.
ATCTTAATTTTGGCAACTTGTATGTGATTTGGTGACATCTAATAGAATTGTCTTATTTGTTTTAGTTTTGGTAGTTTCTCTGATGCCACTTAGGCTCAGATGGTCCTGCATACTTAAAATGCATAAAAGGATGTTAGCCCATGTTGTCAGTCAAACAATATTGTAAACAGTTTTGCCAACTAGTATACTGAATTCCTGGCTAAAGTCCAGGTAGAAGCAAACTATTTCCCATATTTTGGTATTTTGGTCTTTAACCTCTTAGGATACTGTGATTTTATTATTATTATTATTATTATTATTTTTAAAGACAGGGTTTCTCTGTATCTTTGGAGCCTGTCCTGGAGCTAGTTTTTGTAGACCAGGCTGACCTTGAACTCACAGAGATTCACCTGCCTCTGCCTCCTGAGTGCTGGGATTAAAGGTGTTTACCACCACCGCCTGGCTCAATACTGTGATTCTTTTTTTTTTTTTTTTTTTTTTAATAATGTGATTCTTAAACCTATTTTATGCTTGTACTTGAAACTTCATCTCATTTTTCTCATAAACATCTTACAATAATGTTGTCAAAGTACTGAATGGTCAGCTTAAGGACTTTGTTATCATCTGAGTGCACATGAATTGAGTGTAAAATGTACCATAGCCTGGGTTCAAGGACAAAGTGGACTCTGTGAAAGAGAATTATGTTCCTACCTCTCATCTTCTGAAGACTGAGACCTATGTAAGATATGTTTGCCTGTAAGATGTTTGACTCTTCAGAAGAATCTAGAGAATGTTGAAGCTCTCTTTTTTTAATTTGTTCGTTTGTTTTTTCAAGACAGGGTTTCTCTATGTAGCAACCTTAACTGTCCTGGAACTTGCACTATAGACCAGACTGGCCTCAAACTCACAGAGATCTCCTGCCTCTGCCTCCTGAGTGCTAGAAATTAAGATGTGACCCACCACTGCCTGACAAAGCTCTTTTGTAGTTAGAAATTACCTGTAGTTTCTCTCGTGACACCAGACAGACAATGTATGAATAAGTTTGGAATTGGTTTTCAGATACTTTCTTCATTGTTGTTAACTTAAAAAAATAAAAAACAAAACAAAACCAAACCCATATGGAGTTCTGTGCATGTGTATAAAATGCACATTATATAGGATATAATGATGTTAAGGTAAGCTTCGTAGAAAATGTGGTATTGGCATTGAGTGATGGGGCCTGTTTCTTTGGCTAGTATAGCTATTCTGTTTTTCACGTTATCTTTTATGTATTAGTGCTTGGGATTGAACCCAAGGCCTCATGTTTACTTAGATCTTTTATTGAGCTGGACTGCCTGTCCCTTAATAACACTCAGTCATGTTTTCTTGGTGACTGATTAGAAAAATAATGGTAATAATAGATAGCATTCATAAAGTGCTTTATTGTATGTCAGAAACTGTTCTGTTTTGTGTGGATGGTCATGCTTAATCATTAGCACAACCAGTAAGGCAGGTGTTGTATTATCATTCCTACAATATACATGTGGGGAACTAGAATGTAATATGTGTAAGATTGCATGACTGAATATGGAAACTAGTGAGAGTCCTGTTAGCTATTGTATCAGACTTATGATTTCTTTGAGCAGGTCTTTAATCAGTCAGCTTTACTTCAAAAGGCTAGAAAGTGTAACATGAGGGGCCTGCTCGTTGGGGTTTGTGTCCCGCCCAGTACCCCACAGCCAGCAAGCCCCAAAGAAAATCACACAGAGAGTCTACATTAGGTTATTAACTGATTGGCCCATTATCTCATCTGATTGGCTATTATAACTTATATTAACCCATCTATGTTAGCCACATGGCTCGGTACCTTTTCTCAGCTGGGCAGCTTACATTGTTGCCTCCTTGGTGGTCTGCGCAGGAATGCCCAGGAAGCTTCCTGCTTCCCAGGGGTTCTCATCGCCCTGCCTCTACCTCCTGTCTGGTTGACCCGCCTATACTTCCTACCTGGCCAATCGGTATTTATTGAAAACATGATTGACAGAAACAGACAAGTCTCCCGCACCAAGAAAGGATATTTGAAAAGTAATGCTTTATTTAAGAAACAGTACAGAAAATTAATAAAGGCTTACATATCTATCAACCTGAGTTTACTCTGCTAATATTCTCCTTAGTCTTCTGAATTCTTTCGTTCTTTTAAAATTTTTATTTATGAATATGTGTGTCTGTCTGGGTATGTGTATGCTATATAAGTGCAGTGCCCTCAGAGATCCAAAGAGGGCATTAGATCCCATGGAACTGTAGGGTATAGGTGGTTATGAATTTTCTGACCATTGTGGGTGCTGGGAACCATACTCAAGTCCTTGAAAGAGCAACAAGTGGTTTTTTTTTTTTTTTTGATTTTTTTCAAGACAGGGTTTCTCTGTGGCTTTGGAGCCTGCACTGGAACTAGCTGTTGTAGACCAGGCTGGTCTCGAACTCACAAAGACCCGCCTGCCTCTTATTTTAATTTTTTAAAAAGTTTTTATATTCTGGGCGTTTTGCTTGCATGTATGCCTGTGTACTGCATGTATAGTGCCTGCAGAGGCCAGAATAGGGTGTCAGATGCCTTGGAACTTGAGTTATAGACTGCTTTTGGCAGTTGTGTGAATGTTGAGATTGGAGTCTGGGTCTTATGGAATAGCAGCCAGTGCTCTTAACCACTAAGCCACCTCTCCAGCCCCTTATACATTTCTTTGTACTGAAATGAGGTCATACTATGCACACTTTTATAAACTGCCTTTTTTTTTTTGGTGGTGTGGTTATTGTAGATTCTAGAAATCTTGGGCCTGGCTTGTTATGTAAGCAATGGATCATATATTTATAGACCTAATCTATCAAAACCCTCCATCTTTCTATTTCAAAATTTTCATGTTAGTCTTGAAAGCTGGCTAAGTGAGTGGTTAAGGGTGCACATATACCTCCCCACCCCCAATAGCTAAAAATGATGAAGATAAGCCAGGCGATGGTGACATACGTCTTTATTCTCAGCACTCGGGAGGCAGAGGCAGGAGGATCTTTGAGTTTGAGAGCAGCCTGGTCTACAGAGTTCTAGGACAGCCAAGGCTGCACAGAGAAACCATGTCTCAAAACAACAACAACAAAATAATAATAAAGATAAACCTTAAATTTTTACATTGCATTTAATATATACCCAAATTTTAATTCAGTCAAACAAATATACAATACCACACATTATATTTTATATCTCTTGAAGAAAATTTTTTACATTTTTTTTTTTAATATGGGAATAGGCAAAGGTGTTCCTTTTTGTATACAGAGGTCAGAGGACAACTTCTCTCCTTTTACAATGTGGGCTCTGTGATCAGATTCAGGTCAGGCTTGGTAGTAAGTCGTTTTACCTGCTGAGCCATCTCACTGTCCCTTCGTTAAACTTCTTTTTCTTTTTGGCTCTAGGTGGCCTGGAAATCACTATTTAGACCCAGCTGGCCTCAAATTCAGAGTTCCTCCTTCCTCTCCCTCCTGAGTGCTGGAATTAAAGGTGTGTACCACTACATCTGGTCTTCTTAAATATTAATTATATTACCACCCATTCCTTTGTGATGGTGACCAGAGACTTGTTTGAGAGGAGGAAGTTAATAATTCGTGGAAATACGTGTATGATTGCTAGTGATTATTTAGTGCAAGGACAAAGAAAGACTTAACATTCTATACTCTATAGTTGAGCAGTGACAGCACCATCTTGGCACTTTCTTAACACTAGTAATGTAGTCAGTTTCATAGTCATGATGAGGATGGCCATTTTTGTTAAAATCTATAAAGAGTAGTTTTTAGTTATAGCTAAACTATTTTTGTTTGGCATAGAAAGAAATGGGAATTTAGATTCACTTAAACTCCTTGAGTTTTATGACTTTAATGACTTCATTAAAGTCTGGTGATGGAGCTAAAATTAAATAATAACTGTGTAAGTTTCCAGAATATAAAATGTGCCACACCCAATATAATGTGGTTTAAATGTTTGCTTATAAATTTCTTTTTTTATTTCTTTATTGTTAAAAGAAAAATTTACACTTCCTCCCTTTGTCCCAGGCCCTCCCACTCCCCCCACTAACCCTCCTTCCTCCCCCTGCCCTGTGGGAAGCCCAAGGCCCTCCCCC
>JAQHUG010000027.1:12365903-12406344 GCA_028555095.1 Dicrostonyx torquatus | reverse complement strand
TGCCATGACCGCCTGACATAATTTTCTTGTTTTGTTTTTTAATTTCTTTCTTTCCTTCCTTTCTTTCTTTCTTTCTTTCTTTTTTTTTTTTTTTGAGACAGGGTTTCTCTGTAGTTTTGGCGCCTATCCTGGAACTTGCTCTGTAGACCAGACTGGTCTCGAACTCACAGAGATCTCCTTTTTCTGCCTTTCAAGTTCTGGGATTAAAAGTGTATGCCATGACCGCCTGACATAATTTTCTTGTTTTGCTTTTGAATTAGGGTCTTACCATGAAGCTCAGGCTAGCCATGAAGTTACTTTGTAGCCCCAGCTGGCTTTAAGCACTTGATCATACTGCCTTTCTTTCCTGAATGCTAGATTTATATGTTGGTGCCACTGTGCCTCGCTTGATAAAATGTTTTGACTGGGGAGCTTCAGTCTTTGCATAAAATTTGGATATTTAGTGTTGAAAGACTTGGTTATAGAAACATGTACTGTCATTGTTAACAGTTCTTACACTGAGAATAACCTTTATTAAAATCACATGCCTTTTCCCTCTCTTGGCTTGTTTGTGTCAAGTTTTAACATGGTAGGTAGGGGACTGGCTCTAGTTACAGTTTCCATCTTGGCTTTGCTTACAGATAGGCCTATGAGGGTGCTTTATGTTTCTCTTAGCATTTCTCATTTGGCTTGCCTAAGTTTTCCTCCTTCCCCCAGTAGTTTTCCAGATTTTCTTTCAGTGATCTTTCCTTAATATTCTGAGGTTTCCAGTTGCTATGGCACTGTAGTAGTGAGTAGACAGAGAAGGTCATTATGAGATCTGCAACTTGGTGCTCTTGCTGGGGGCAATAGTCTGCTTTCTTTGTCGCTTGCCCTTCCTTCCTTTCTATTCTGAATACAGGAGCTGTCTGTGACCGTGTATGTATTTCCGTCTCAGGAGTTCATTCTATAAAGTTAGATAATTATTGCAAGTAGAGCTCTGTTCCATGATGTTATACCTCTCTCATATTTCATGAGTTTTCTCCCTTACTTTCTTTCTATGGGCATAAATCCATAAGTGAAGCTTGCATTTATTGTTTTATTAATAATTGATCTTTATTTTATGTTCATTGGTGGTTTGCCTGTGTGAGGTTGTCAGCTTTCCTGGAATTGGAGTTACTGACAGTTGTTAGCTGTCATATGGGGACTGGAAATTGAACCTGGGTCCTGTGGAAGAATAGTCAGTGCTCTTAACTTCTGAGCCATCTCTCCAGCCCTGACTTTTTATTTTTTAATTATTGAAAACAGTATGTTCATTGTAGAAAAGTTAGAATTCTGCCAAATCTAAAAAGAAACTAAAAATATAAAGTAGTTTCATTCAGTGATAACACAATTTAATATTTTCTTTTCTTTTGGGCAGGGGGCTTTTCAATACAGGATTTTTCTGTATCTTTGGCTGTCCTGGAACTCACTCTGTAGACCAGGCTAGCCTCGAACTCACAGAGTTCTGCCTGCCTCTGCCTCCTGAGTGCTGGGATTAAAGTTGTGCACCATCATTCCTGGCTTCTTCTTCTTTCTTTTTTTTTTTAACCACTTAACAATAAATTTTATTAAAATAATATCCCAGTAACGGGGCAGTTGTGGTGCATGCCTTTAATCCCAGAACTCAGGAGGCACAGACAGGTGGATCTCTGTAAGTTCCAGGACAGTCAAGGCTGTTAGACAGAGAAACCCTGTCTCGAAAAACAAAAAGCAAAACAAACAAAGATATAATGTCCTAGTAAATGCACAGTGTTTCTAATGTAATACTTTCTTGTGTTATGAAGGTATTTTTGAAACTTAATTTTATGAGGCCAGCCTGGTCTACAGAATGAGTTCCAGGAGAGCTAGGGTTATACAGAGGAACCCTATCCCAAAAACTAAACTAAACCAAACCCAAAACAAACTGAAAGAAACAAAAAGCCTTACTTTAAAAGTTTTTTCATTTTAAAATAATTTTATACTTACAGAAAAGTTACAAAGATAGCATTCCTATGTGTCCTTTCCTTCATTTTTCCTAATATTATTTTTTTAGCTTATAGTGTCTAGAATTGCCGTATTTAGCAATTTTAGTTAGAGTAATCCACTCAGCAAAGTGAGATGATTCTTCAGAGAACACCTATGTCTACCATTAACATTTTTTCTGTTTGTTTTCTCATGTCTGTTTCTCTATCCGACCATTAGATCCTCTTGAATTCCTTGTTTTGATATAGTATGTTTTTATTGTTATTCAATTTTTTCCTTATGATGTGTGTGTGTATTTGTACATGAGTGTGTGAGGGTATATTCTTCCATCTGTGGATGTGTAGAAGCTGGAAGAAGGTATTAAGTAACCTGTTGTGTTACCCTGACTTATTATTTTGAGATGGGGGCCCATTTTTTTTTAGATTTATTTATTTATTATGTATACAGTGTTCTGTCTGCATGTATGCCTGCAGGCCAGAAGAGGGTACCAGATCTTATTACAGGTTGTATGTGCCACCATGTGGTTGCTGGGAATTGAACTCAGGACCTCTGGAAGAGTAGTCAGTGCTCTTAACCTCTAAGGTATCTCTCCAGCCCGAGACAGGTCTCTTGATCCTGACAACCAGCAAGATCCAATGTTTTCCCCCCACTGCCAGCTTCACTGGGCTTACAGGCATGTGACAGGTACACCTAACTTTTAATTAATTAACTAATTAATTTTTTAGTTTTTTTCTCCTTCCTTCCTTCCTTCCTTCCTTCCTTCTTTCCTTCCTTCCTTCTTTCTTTCCTTTCTGAGACAAGGTTTCTCTGTAGGTTTGGAGCCTGTCCTAGAAACTAGCTCTTGTAGATCAGGCTGGCCTTGAATCACTGAGATGCACCTGTCTCTGCCTCCCAAGTCCTGGGATTAAAGGCATGTGCCATCACCACTGGGCAGTTTTTTTGTTTTTTGAGATAGGGTCTTGGTATAGCCCTGGATGTCCTGGAACTCCCTTTGTAGATCAGGCTAGCTTCAACCTCATAACTACTGCCTTGATAGGCTAAAAGGTCTGTACTACCATACCCTACTGAGTGAAACTCTGTGTGTGTGTGTGTGTGTGTGTGTGTGTGTGTTTCGAGACAGGGTTTCTCTGTGTAGCCTTGGCAGTGCTGGAATTCACTCTGTAGACCAGACTGGCTTTTAATTCACAGAGATCCACCTACCTCTGCCTCCTGGGATTAAAGGTTTGCGCTACCACCGACTTGCTGAGTATAACTCTTCTCCACAAAGGTTAAAACTAAAATACCAGTATTAATTGTCAGCAAAATTGTAGAGCACAGGAAATTGTCACAGCACTGATGGGAATGTTAATTGATGAAATCACTTTATAAAGAATTCTTTGGCAGTGTCTCATATATACACACACACATATACACATATAACATACTTCATATGTTGGCCTTTTATGGCTGTGACAAGCTTCTTGAGAAAAGCAGTTTAAGAGAAGAAAGATTGCTGGGCTCATACCTTTAATCTTAGCACTCAGGAGGTAGAGGCAGGAGAATCTCTGTGACTAGGTCCTGTCTGGTCTACATAGTGAATTAGTGGACAGCCAGAGTTATATGGAGAAACCCAGTTTTTTTTTTTTTTTAAATCTTTATTGGTGTCTTACCTGTATGTATGTCTGTGTGTGGGTGTTGCATCTTTGAGTTATAGACAGTTGTGAACTGCCATGTGGGTACTGGGAATTGAACCTGGGTCCTCAGAAGAGCAGTGAGTGCTCTTAACTGCTGAGCCATCTCTCCAGCCCAAAACCCCTGAAAAACCAAAGTGGGGAGGGGGAAAGGTTTATTGTGGCTTTACCTTAAATGTTTCACTTTTGAACATTGTAGTGGAGACCCAAGCCTTTAACACATGAATTCTTTAAAATAATTAATTATTTTTATTTTATTTTATTTTATTTTTAGATAGGGTCTCACTATGTAACTCTGGTTGGCTTAGAACCTGTTAGTAGATCGGGCTAGCTTCATATAACAATCTGTTATATGAGGAGTCCTTGACTCTTCCAATTATTTGGGCATCAGATTCCCTGAAAATGATTTTAGTGCTGGGAACTGAACCTGTTGTGGGACAGTGGTTTGTATTCTGTCACTTATATTTTAGATAAACGCTGATTGGCCTGTAGCCAGGCAGGAAGCATAGGCGGGACAACCAGACAGGAAGTAGAGGCGGGTCAGTGAGAACAGGAGAATTCTGGGAAGACAGAGTCCTAGTTGGTAGTCCTGACCCAGACAGAGGAAGCAAGATGTGACTGCCTCGCCGAATAAGGTACCAAACCACATGGCTAACATAGACAAGAATAATGGGCTAATATAAGTTAATAAGAGTTAATAAGAAGGGGCTGTAGAGATGGCTCAGAGGTTAAGAGAACTGACTGCTGTTCCAGAGGTCCTGAGTTCAATTCCCAGCAACCACATGATGACACACACCCATCTATAATGAGATCTGGTGCCTAGAACACTATATACATAATAATAATTTTTTAAAAAAAGAGTTAATAAGATGTCTGAGCTACTAGGCCAATCAGTTTATAACTAATGTAGACCTCCATGTGATTTCTTTGGTACTTAACGACTGTGGGACCTGGCAGGACAGAAACTCAGACAACATGAACCCATGTACTCTGTAAGAACAACAAGGACTCTTAACTACTGAGCCCTTCCCAGCTTTGGATTTTGTTCTGTCAAGAAATGCCAGGCTGGCATGGTGGCACATGTCATAAATCCCAGCACTAGGAAGGTAGAGGCAGGCAGATCTCTGAATTTGAGGCTAACCTTATCTTGTCCTTTCATCCTGTGAGAGCATACCAAGAAGCTAACAGAAGAAATAAGAAATGGCCTTTGTTCAGACTTTGATTTTCTTGTCACCTTGGTGTTGGGTTTACTGCCCTTCAGAATTGGAGAAATACATTTTTATTGTTTATGAGCTACCCAGTTTATTATGTTTTGTTATGGCAGCAGCTTCAATGGTGTCTTGCCTGTATGTATGTCTGTGTGTGGGTGTTGCATCTTTGAGTTATAGACAGTTGTGAACTGCCATGTGGGTACTGGGAATTGAACCTGGGTCCTCTAGAAGAGCAGTGAGTGCTCTTAACTGCTGAGCCATCTCTCCAGCCCAAAACCCTGTGTTGAAAAACCAAAGTGGGGAGGGGGAAAGGTTTATTATTCTAGGGCCTGGAGAGATGGCTCAGAGGTTAAGAGCACTGGCTGCACTTAGAAAGATCCTGAGTTCAATTTCCAGCAACCACATAGTGGCTCACAACCATCTGTAATGAGATATGGTGCCCTCTTCTGGCCTTCAGGGACATATGCAGGCAGACCACAGTACAGTTAATAAATAAATCTTAAAAAAGATTATTATTCTAGCTCTTAAACACTAGACAAGATACAATGGGGTCTTTGTCTCTTTGTATGTGTGTCTTTGTACACATGTGTGTGAATCAGAGCTTTATTGTCAAAGAACAAAGTTACACAATTTGAAGATTTTCCTTGGCTTTATTTTCATTTCAAGAATAGAGTAACCACTTCTTCCACAAAAGGAAGTATTCCAGTGTGATGAGCAGAAGATAGCATGCTACAATGTTTCTTTAGTTAAACCCATTGTTGGTGTAAAAAGGATAATTGTTAAACTGTAGGAAAAGATGGAAGGGTTCCAATGTCTGAGAGCATCCTTTTGTTCTCATATATCTCCCTCATCAGTTCTGTTTCAGCTTCATCCTACCTCTGTTTGCCTCTCAAAGTTGTAGTTTTGTAAATTTGCAAATTTGAAATTGTAGTCACAAAACAGGGTCTTATCTATTTACATGGCATTATGCAGCTAAGGACTTGGCATTCACTGGCTCCTTTTCTTTAAAGTTACCAATTTAGTTATTGGGTAGATAATAAACTGTCTTTTAATTGATTAATTTTTATTTTATATACATGTTTGTATGCCTGAAAGTATGTATGTACACACTTGCATGAAGATGCCATGGAGGCCAGAAGAGGGCTTTGATGCCCTGGAACTAGAGTCATAGACAGTTGTGATCGCTGTGACCTGAACTCAGGTACTCTGGAAGAGCAACCAGTGCATTTAACCATTGAGCCATCTCACTAGCCTAAGGTTTTTTATTTTGTTTTAGCTTTGGTTTTGGTTTTTTGAGACAGAATTTCTCTGTGTAATAGCCTTGGCTGTCCTGGAACTCACTTTGTAGATCAGCTTGGCTTTTAACTCACAGAGGTCTGCTTGCCTCTGCCTTCCAGAGTGCTGGATTGAAGGTGTGCACTACCACACCCAGCTTTAGTTTCAGTTTTTCTTTTTTTTCTTCTCTTTCTCTCTCTCTCTCTCTCTCTCTCTCTCTCTCTCTCTCTCTCTCTCTCTCTCTTTCTGTATACAGTATTCTCCCTGCATATATGCTTGCAGGCCAGAAGAGGACACCAGATCTCATTACTGATTGTGAGCTACCATGTGATTGCTGGGAATTGGACTCAGGACTTTAGAAGAGCAGGCAGTGCTCTTAATCACTGAGCCATCTCTGCAGCCCCTAGTTTCAGTTTTTCTGAAGTCAGTTTTATAGATGTACAATTTACCTATAGTAAAATTTACCCTTTAAAAATTACAGTACTTGTGGTTTGATACATGTAGGTTCTTGTGTAATGGTCATCTCAGTCAACATCAGCATACAGAATATCTGCATCCTCCCTACATGCCTTTACAGGCATTTCCCCACCAACACACTCCTGAGCTTTTTGTACAGCAGCTCGGTGATCCTTGTGTCAGAGTTTATGTGGAGTTACTGTGCAGTTTTGTCAAGTTTCCCTTGAGACTGATGCTTGTAAATTCATCCACATTATTGACCAAGTGATGCACTGGTAAGTGTCATGGTCGTGGAACCTGAAAGAAATTAATATGTAGCTAGGACAACTGCAGTCAAAGAACAGTATGCCTGGTGTTTCCTGACTGTGTTTCCATAGATGTTTCATGATATAATTGGAAAAACACTGAAAGGAGACCTAGGAATCTATATTAGTGTTTTAAACTTCCTTTGAAAACTTGGACAAGTCATTCTATTTTGAGGGCTCATTTTCTTTCCCTCTTTAAAGTTCCAATCTGAGTATGGGGAAGAGGATGAAGTTCTATTGTGTGTCTTTCTCTCTCTCTTTTTCTTTCTCTCCCTTCATCCTTACCCCTGCTTCCTTCCTCTTTTTCTTTCTCCCTCCTTACCTTCTTTCCTTCCTTAATACTTTATTGAGTATACTGGAAGAGGGAAGCACTAGGCACTAGGGTGCTTTTTTTTTTTTTTAAAGAATGAAGAAACTTTTTAGCAAATTGAGTAGTTTGAAATGTTACCTCAGGAAGTGCTTTGGCATATTAGCATACACTGAAGGCCAGCAGTGGTATATATGGCCTTTTTAGGTGTCTGAGTCGTTAGATCTAGTAAAGTAGCCACTAACTAACTAGTTTCTGAATGTCCCTTGTTGCTGTCTTCCTGTGGATAATAGCTCTATAAGTTAAGAAGAGCCACCTTCGCCAGGCCTGGTGGTGCATGCCTGTAATACCAGCACAACAGAACTTAGGGGCAGGAGACTTGAGGGCTACATAGTGAAATCCAGGCTAGCCTGACCTACTTAGTTTCAAGCAAAGAAATGAACTCAGAGCCTTTTTAAGTCATTAGAAAGGATGAGGAGAGAATTTCCCCAGTGACTTTTATAGATACGCTGAGAGAAGAATGATTGTTTTTCTTTTTTTCAAATCAGTAAAATTATGTAGGTATATAGAGTCACATATTAGAAAAAAACAGTATCATAGGATTTTGATACCACTCCTCTAGAAGACATGCAGTTTCAAAGGATGAAGAAAGAACCTTTTACATTCAAAATTCAAACCAAGAATGGAAAATACTACTGTAAAATTTGAAACAAGGCAACCAAAGAATATGGCTTTTAATTATTTTATTTTATTTTGGGGCTGGTTCTCACTGTGTAGCTCTGGTTGACCTACAGCTTGATCTGTAGACCAGGAGAGCATTGAACTCAGAGATCATACTGCTTCTGCCTCGAGTGCTGGGATTAAAAGTTGACTACTACTACCACACCTGACCTCTCAATCTTTTTATTGTCATGTTGTTTCTCTCTTTCTTTTCCCAAGCCTTGCTATCCCTCATTCTTTCCCTAGATAACAGGATGTTAGAACGCTAGTGTCTGCCTGTTTCTCTCAGAAATATAGATTTCAGATAGATAGATACTTCAGATAATATACAATTTTTTTTGTTTTAGACAGAGTTTCTATGTATAGCCCTGGCTGTTCTGGAACTCACTCTGTAGATCAGACTGGCCTCCATCTCAGGGATCCTTTTGCCTCTGCCTCCTGAATGCTGGGATTAAAGGCATGTGCCATCATGCCTGGCAAGAATTATTTAATTATATAATCCCCTTTTTGTGACACACTGGTCTACATATAGCCTAGTTTTTATTTATTTTAAAAACAATTTAGCTTTTAAAATATATTTTTATTGACTGTTGTATGCGTGATATGTGTTTGAATGTTTATGCCATAGTGCACAGTGGAGGTCAGAGGACAACTTCTGGAATTGATTCTTCCCTTCCACCTTATGTGGGTCCCATAGATTGAACTCAGGTTTGCAGGGCAAATACTTTAACCTATTGAGCCATCTTGCTAGGTTAAAAATAATCTAAAAAGAATTGAAAAACCTGTGCACACAAAATAAAGATAGACCCTTAGCTGTAACCTATGTCTAACTGTATGGCCTCTTCAACTCTTTCTTCTGTCCTCCACCTACATAACTACTCTGCTTAATTGTCCCTTGGTCTGGAGAATACAGGTAGTCATGAACTGTCTGACATGGGTACTATGAACTGAACTGTGGTCCTCTGCGAGAGCAGTATGTGTCTCTCTTCAGCCATCTTTTCAGCCCAGTTTTTATTTTTTTTTTTTGTCTTTTGTTTTTTTTTTTTTTTCAAGACAAGGTATTTCTGCATCTTTGGAGCCTGTCTTGGAATTAGCTCTTGTAGACGAGGCTGGCCTCGAACTCACAGAGATCCACCTACCTCTGCCTCCCGAGTGCTGGGATTGATTAAAGGTGTGCACCACCAGTGCCTGGCCAGTTTTCTTTCTTAGTTTCTTATCTCCTGCCCCTTTTCATGCTTAGTTAGTGATTGAACCGAGGGCGTTGTGCTTGCTAGACAAGTATTCTGCATACAGCTGATCTAAATCTCCAACATCTCTGCCGCTTCCTTAGATTTATTTTGTGTGTATGAGTGTTTTGAATGAATGTATGTCTGTGTACCACATGTGTGTCTGGTGTCTATGGAGGTCAGAAGAGGATGTCTAATCCCCTGGAACTGCATTGGCCACCGTGTGGGTGCTGGGATGGGAACTGAAATCAGGTCTTCTGTCAGAGCAATAAGTATTCTTACCTACTTAGTTACCCCTCCAGCCCCTTGTTTTTGTATGTTTGTGACAAGAATCTCATTCTTTAGCCATTATTGGCTCAGAGCTCTAGGCAGTCCTCCTGCCACAGCCTCACAGTGCTGGGATGACAGTCTTTATCCTTTTATCACATCCACTGAGGGCTGTTTCCTTTCCTGTAATCTGCAACATGTAGACTCCACAAGAGTCCTTGGGGAGTACTGTTGTATGATAGAAGAAAGGTTTTCAGAAGACACTAGTGTTGTCAACAAATCCTATATAAAGCTTCTCATGGCTTCTCTGTTTCTATAGATCTAGCATGTCTGGCTTGCACCTAGTAAAACAAGGTCGAGACAGAAAGAAAATAGACTCACAGCGAGATTTCACTGTGGCTTCTCCAGCAGAATTTGTTACTCGTTTTGGGGGAAATAAAGTGATTGAGAAGGTAAGTTTCAGCTTACTAAACAATTTTGCCTAAAGTATGTGAGACTTACTGCCTAGATTTGTTGTTTTGGTTTGTTCAAAATGGTATTTAGGTTTTTAGGGACTTTGCCTTTTTATGTAGTAGTGTTCTTCCTTTTTCCCTAACATGCTACTAATACATAATTCACTGTTCACTTATTATATATCTCATATATTAACATATATATTAATGTTGGTATTTTGGTCATAGTTGATAAGGAGTTGAAACTCTGCTTCTAATGTTTTTTTGAAAGATCTTGTGGAAATTGTATTAATTAAATTACTGCTTGGCCCATTAGTTCTAGCCTCTTAATGGCTAACTCTCACATCTTGATTTAACCCATTTCTGTTAATCTGTATATTGCCACGTGGCAGTGGCTTACCTGGAAAGATTCAGCATGTCTGTCTTTGGCGGCTCCATGGTGTTCCTCTCCTACTCCGCCTTTTTTCCTCCCAGCATTCAGTTCTGTCTTCCCCCAGCTACCTAAGTTCTGCCCTATCAACTAGGCCAAGGCAGTTTCTTTATTTATTAACCGATGAAAGCAACACACGGACAGGAGGACCTCCTACACCAAGCACATGTTGAAATATTTGCTTAGCAAACATTTAGAAATATTGCTTGATCTTTAAGCGTTCTTTCTCAGCAGTTTAGACTATGTACAGTTCTTGCTTGAAATTCTTTTTCAGACAAAGAGAGATGTGTAAAAAATCTTTGTTTTTCTATCATTGCCTTTCTTTGTTATATTTTCCTTCATTTTCCATATCATATCCTTTCCTCCTAGGTTCTTATTGCCAATAATGGTATTGCAGCAGTGAAATGCATGAGATCTATTCGTCGGTGGTCTTATGAAATGTTTCGAAATGAACGTGCAATTCGATTTGTCGTCATGGTTACACCTGAAGACCTTAAAGCCAATGCAGGTGAGTTTCTAGCTTTATGTCACTTTAGATATAAAACATTGAATAGACCTGCCTGTAAGTAGGAGAATGTTACCTTTGGGAGTTTCCCAAGCCCAAGATTGCCAGTGAAATCCTATGCAAAGATTTCTCTTTTAAAAAGGTGTCATTTAAAAAAAAAAGTAATAAAATATATCAATACTAGATGCACAAAATTGACTGTGCTATGGTTAACTACCACAAAGGTCCCTGTGGTCTGAGGTAAGTAGTGAGAAATTTAACACAAGTATTTGGACTAAAAGGTGATGACTTTTTCAGCATGAAGTGTTTGTTAGGTCATGTATGTTGGTGTGTCTAATTGAAAATGTTTGGAAGAAAATACTTACATGAAATTAGAGAACATTTTATTTTTTTTTTTGAGATGGGTTTTTTCTGTGTATCTTTGACTGTCCTAGAACTCACAGAGATCTGCCTGCCTCTGCCTCCTGAGTGCTGTGATTGAAAGTGTGTGCTACCATGCCTGACTTAGAGAGCATTTTAGAATAAAGATTCCCATTTTTTCTCCAACCACTGAGGGAGAGACATCTTGGTACCCAAATGGGTTTTCGATACAATTTTTTTTTTTTGAGATAGAGTCTCAGAATGTTGCCCTGGCAGGTCTTGAACTCACCTGCCTGTCTCTGCATTTGAACTTCTGTGATTAGAGGTGTGTATCCCAGCCCACCCCCCCCCCCTTTAAAAATTTGTTTTTATTTTATGCTTGTCAGTATTTTGCCTGCATGTATGTTTGCACCATGTGTGTGCAGGGCCTATAAAGGCCAGGAAAGGGCATCAGATTTTCTGGAACTGTTATAGTTGCTAGCCTTCTTGTGGATGCTAGGAACAGAACTTGAGTCCTCTTCAAGAGCAAGAAGTGCTCTTAACCTCTAAGGCATCTCTCCAGTACCTTTTACATACTTTTTAATCACTATCTTAAGGCAGGGGGCCCACAGATGAGAAAATAGACTACTCTCTTAATGCCTGTTTTGGTTTGTAAATGTGTTCTACGTGTTGACAGTATTATTAACACAATTCCCAAGAAGTAGAAGTTACTATGCCATCTTATTTAACTGCATCCTTTAATATCTTTCTACATTATAATTTGTGTATCTGAAAAAGGAAGTTCATAGAGATGAGATCTTATATACTAAATAAAAACTACTTTAGTGGATTTCTTTTCCATAAGTCCTTTTGTACCTGGTGTACTTACAAGTCATTTATTTAACCACTCCACAAACATGGAGGTAAATAGGAATAAGATGTGATCTTGCTCTAGGAAACAAATGTTTAATATAATGAGATAAAGGCTGTAATAGCAACATGTAAGAGGTTTCTGTGAGAACACAGAAAGATGGTTTAGAAAGATGGTTAAGAAGACACTTTCTAAAAGAACTGCCTGACCAAGAATAGGTAAGAGCTGTGAGAGTTAGGGGACAGTGAAGGGTGTACCAGGCAGAAAGAAGAGCACATGATGGTGTGATACATGTATAGAGGGATTTTTCTATCCCACCAGCCAACTCCCAAATAACCACATAGAGACTTAATTAATTATAAATGCTCGGCCCATAGTTTAGGCTTGTTACTAACTACCTCTTACAACTGAAATTAACCCATATTTCTTATCTGCGCATTCTACCACATGTCTCAGTACCTTCTTTCAAGACGGCATGTTCATCTTTCTTCTTCCCAGTCTCCTAGCGACTCCACCATACTTCATCCCAGTGAGCGAACTCCTTGTCTGCAAGTCCTATTTAACTTCTTTCTGCTCTAGCTGTTGCCCATGTAGTTCTATATTAAATCAATAAGAGCCACATGTCTTCACAGTGTACAAAAAGATTATTTTACATTTCCCTTTTGCCTAATTAAAAAGGAAGATTTTAACATTGTAAAACAGTTATCAAGTAAGAATTACAGTTACAATATGCAGTCTATTTATATTTGACAAATTTAGAGAAAATATTATCTATCTTTTGAGTCTAAATTTTTATAGCTAATTGCCTTTCTAACTAAGGAAAACTATAAGTCTAACTAACAAACAACACTCTCTTTTGGCTTCTGAGGACATTGCATACAAATGATGTACAGACATAAATACAAGCAAAGCATCCATACACTTACAACAAAATCTCAAAAAATTTTAATTGCTATTTTGCAGCCAAAATACAAATATGTTTAAGACAGACAATAATATGGGAAAAACACTGTTAACAGTTTCTACTTGTAATATAAGAGGAAAACATGCTTCCATGCAAATTGTGTGGGGATTATGAATAAATATTCCATTAAAAAAAAGACATAATGCAAGTGAGGTGGCATAGGCTGTAGTCCCTGGTACTCAAGGCTGAAGCAAGAAGCATGCTTGATCCTAGGAACTCAAATCCAGTCTGTGTAGCATAGGAAAACTTCGATCTCATACAGCAATCAAAAAAATTCAAAAGAAAAATGGAAAAGATATAAAAAGAGTCATAAGCATATAGAAAGAGATTCTGTGTCAGTGATAACATGAGAAATGCAAATCCAAACAGTGGTAAATAGTGTCACAATTGGAAATATATATATAATATATATATATATTACAGATGGAAGTGTTAGCATTCAGTTTTATCCTACATTTTTATTTACTGCGTGTGAGTGTGTGTGTGTGTGTGTGCAAGTGTATATGGTGTGTGTGTGTGTGTGTGTGTGTGTGTGTAGGTCAGAGAACAACTTGTGGGATTCAGTTCTCTTCTGTCAGTGAGTACCAGGGATCTAACTCAAGATGTAAGGTTTACAGCAAGAGCCTGTATCCCAGCGAGCTGTCTTGCTGGCTTGATTTGTCATTCTTATTGCTTATGAAAATATAAAAATGTGAATATCTGTAGGCTGCAGAGGTGACACAGTGATTAAGAAGACTTGCTACTCTTGTAGAGGACCCAGATTCAATTCCCAGCACCCACATGGTGGTTCACAACTATCTGTAACTCCACTTTCAGGGTACCTGATGCCCTCTTCTGGCTTCCATGGGCATCAGCAGTCATATACTGTACATATACTTGCTCAGGTATGCATGTAAAATAAATACATTTTTAAAGGAGTTGGGTGATAGCGCTTTAGCTCAGTGATGGAGGACTTGCTTAGTAAGCGCAAGGCCCTGGGTTCAGTCCTCAGCTCTGGGAAAAAAAATGTGAATATTGTTTGACTTAATGGTTTTATTCATAGGACACATCTTAAAGATAAATTGTACATTGCTATAGGATATATAATACTTACTATTTTAAGATTTATTTTACTTTATGTGTGTGAGTGTTTTGCTGACATGCATGTAAGTATACCATGGAGACCAGAAGAGGGCATTGGATTCCCAGGAACTGGAGTTACAGATGGTTATGAGCTGTTATGTGTGTGGTGGAATTTGAACTCGGGTCCTCTGCAGGAAAAGCAAGTGCTCTTAACTGTTGAACCATCTTTCCAGGCCCCAGGATATATATTATCTTAATAATTTTCAAATTTTAAGTATTCTTATTCTTCATCAGTAAAATAAGTGGATTATGGACTACTGAAATATTAAGTATTCATTTCAAAATTATATTACATAAAATTACATCTTGTCAGAACGTGGAAGATACCCACAGCATGTTGTTAAACTGACTACAGTTATTGCAGCAGTTTTCAACTTGTGGGTCGTGACATTTTTGGGGGTCACATATCAGATACATACATTATGATTCATAGCAGTAACAAAATTATAGTTAGGAAGTAGCAACAAAATAATTCTATGGTTGGGGATCACCACAACATGAAGGACTGTATTAAAGTGTCGCAGCATGAGGAAGGTTGAGGACTACCAGTTTATTGTTATGTAAGGTTACAGAGGTGCTAGAGCATGCTCTAGTTATCTCTGAGATGGACAATTGACGATTTGGACTTGTTTTAAACAGATAGCCCAGGCTGATGGCAAGCTTGGCATCTTCTTTACTGCACTTTCTGGATGTGGGAGTTGCAGCTGTGTCACCGTAGCCTGAACTTGACGTTGTAAAAACAGTGTTATTACTTCCTGAGCGTGTTGTCTGACACTTTTGTAATTACCTTGCTCCCGTACTAAAGGAAATGAGCAAAACCAACTTTACAGTGAAATGTTTAACAACTGCTGATTCAGTGATTCCTAAATGTGTGGTTTAAAATCAGAACCTCCAATGAAATGATGTGGAAATTATCACCTTAATGCCATGTATTCTGTGGCTACTGAGGGTAGTCTCTATCTTTACCATAGGCTTGATATGTCATAATAATTTGGAAGAAAAATTGTTTTCCTCATAAATTTATTTATGTTTTCAGAATACATTAAAATGGCAGATCACTATGTTCCTGTGCCTGGAGGACCAAACAACAACAATTATGCAAATGTGGAATTAATTCTTGACATTGCTAAAAGGATCCCTGTACAAGTAAGAGCCTTTGAGGAGCCAGTTCCTCCCTTTATGCTTAGTCAGAGTGAAGACCTCTTGTCCAAAGAATTTAATGTGAAGTCTCTTTTTAAAAATTTTTGATGATGTATTTTTATTTTCTGTTTGTTGTTGTTTTGCCTGCCTGTAGCTGTCGTGTGGGTGCTGGGAATTGAACCCAGGTCCTCTGGAAGAGCATCCAGTGCTCTTTAACTGCTGAGTCTTCTATCCAGCCCTGGAAAGTTCTTAAATGTCTTCATATGAAATAATTAAAACAGACAAGGAGAGCAGAAATGGAAGGGAAGGCATAGTTAAAAATAAACATAGTAGACAAAGTTTGAAAAGATCTTTCAGAGATTTTTTTTTTTTTTCTATTCTGTGCATCTAACCTCCAAGCCATCCCAGATAAGAACTTGACTATTTCCTGAAGAATATCTTAACTATAAGATGGTGCTGTTTTGGAAGATTCTTTCTCGTTTTCATATTGTGCTTGGAAATTTATACTAAATATCTTTAAGCCCAATGAGGGGGGAAAATATCCTCTAGACCAGTGGCTCTCAACCTTCCTAATGCTGTGATCCTTTAATACAGCCCCTTATGTTATGGTGATTCCCAACCATAAAATTATTTTTGCTACAATCCCATAACTCTAGTTTTGCTAGTGTTATGAATTGTAATGAATCTGTGTTTTCACATGGTCGTAGGTGATTCCCGTGGAAAGGTCTTTTGATTCAAAAGGGGTTACGACTCACAGGTTGAGAACCACTGCTAAACTTGCTAGACCATGTCACTACTAGATACAGAGGCAGAGTTGGGTGGCCAGAATGTGAAGATGATCACAATTTCTTTTCCTTCCTTCCTTCCTTCCTTCCTTCCTTCCTTCCTTCCTTCCTTCCTTCCTTCCTTCCTTCCTTCCTTCCTTCCCTTTCTCCCTCCTTCCTTCATTTCTTTTTTACTTTTTAAAAATCAAACAAAACAAAAACAGGGTTTCTCTGTATAGCCCTGGTTGTCCTGGAACTTACTCTGTAGTCCAGGATGTTCTCAAACTCAGAGATCCACCTGCCTCTGTCTCCAGAGTGCTGGGATTAAAGACATACGCCCCCACAGCCAGCTTTCAGGCTTTCTTTAGAAAGCTCTAGAGAGCCTCATCGAAATATTGTGAGTTGCATTTCCTAAAGAGCAAGACTTGAGTGCATTCTTCTGATTCCACTTGTTTTTTGTTCTCTTGAGAGCTTTTGCCACAAGCAACTGCTTATTGTTATTCTGTGGAAGGTTTGCTAGTTTTAGAGCACAGAAGTTGAATTAACCCCTGGGTTGCTGTGGAGCTATTATACTACATCTAGTAGGGGCAGCCTAGATACAGTAAAGCAATTTGTAGTCTTCTTAGTATCACCTTTAAGAATGATTCTTATTGTTATTCTATTTTTTTAGGCAGTGTGGGCTGGCTGGGGTCATGCTTCTGAGAATCCCAAGCTTCCAGAGCTCCTCTTAAAAAATGGCATCGCTTTCATGGGTAAGCCTTTTGAGTTACACTGTGCCTGTAGTTCTTATGTCAATTTTGTCCATATTCTGTTGTCTTACTTTTGTTTTTAGAAGTTCTTTCATTTAACTTCAACTTAACTTGAAGTTCTTTCATTTTATCTTAAAGATGTTTTTTGCTCCTGAGTCATTTAATCTGAGTTATGAAAAAGACTGGTTTTTAAATATGGATTATTTAAAAATCTTTGCCATTAGCATTAAGAAAACATGTAGAAGGAGGTTTTTACTGGTTTTTGATAGTAAAAGTAACTGATTACTTAGGCTACCTAACAGTGTCCTTAAATATGAATTAGCACCTTTGTATTTGAAGTATATGATTTATATTCTACCAGTGAGAGCTATTTCTTCCTGCTTCTACTTTCATCGTAGCTGAAGGAAAAGTGGAGTTTATAGGGCTCCTCCACAATGCTAACAATGCTTTGTAAGCATTTTAAAAAAATTTTATTCTGTTTTTTTATTGATATTTATTGAGCTCTACATTTTTCTCTGCTCCCCTCCCTGCCTTTCCCCTCCCCACTTCAATCCTCTCCCAAGGTCCCCATGCTCCCAATTTACTCAGGAGATCTTGTCTTTTTCTACTTTCTACTTCCCATGTAGATTATATCTATGTAAGTCTCTTTTAGTGTCCTCATTGTTGTTTAAGTTCTCTGGGATTGTGGTTTGTAGGCTGGCTTTCTTTGCTTTATGTTTCAAAACCACCTATGAGTGAATACATGTGATAATTTTCTTTGTGTCTGGGTTACCTCACTTACAATAATGTTTTCTAGTTCCATCCATTATCCTGCAAAATTCAAGCTGTCATTACTCCATTGTGTAAATATACCATATTTTTCTTATCCTTTCTTCGATATAGGGGCATTTAGATTGTTTACAGGTTCTGGCTATGACAAACAAAGCTGCTATGAACATAGTTGAGCACATGTCCTTGTGGCACGATTGAGCATCCTTGGATATATACCTAAAAGTGGTATTATTGAGTCTTGAGGAAGGTTGTTTCCTAATTTTCTAAGAAATCTCCACACTGACATCCAAAGGGGTTGTACCAGCTTGCATTCCCACCAGCAATGCAGAAGTGTTCCCTTTTCCCCACAACCTCTCCAGCATAAGTTGTCATCTGTGTTTTTGATCTTGGCCATTCTTACAGGTGTAAGATGGAATCTCAGAGTTGTTTTGATTTGCTCATCTCTTATGACTAAGGATGTTGAACATTTCTTTAAGTGTCTTTCAGCCATTTTAGATTCCTTTGTTGAGAGTTCTCTGTTTAGGCCAGCACCACTTGTTAAATATGCTTTCTTTTTTCCATTTGATATTTTTTGCTTCTTTATCAAAGATCAGGTGTTCGAAGATGTCTGGATTGATATCCGGGTCTTCTATTCAGTTCCATTGGTTTGTAAGCATTATTAAGGGGGAAAAATATCTTTGTTAGGTTTCCCAAGATCAAGTAGTGTATATTTCAGATGTAAATCCTAAAATTTTACTAGCTTTACTTTGGGATATAGATTTAGAGAAATGACTTTGTTACTTGGTTAATGTGGATTTTGACTCATAAAATTAGATTTTTCTTCAGAAATTTAATAGTAGAATTTCTGTATGTTGGGCTGTCCTTGTATGCAACCAGTTTACTACATGGATTCTAGAAACAATGCAAAGATGGGTCAAAGCATGGTGCTCACTATGTCATGAGTGGGACAGTTATGTACCAGAAAAACGGCAGAGATGCTGCTGTTAAGGTTCCTCTCTTGTTTTGTTTTTAGGCCCTCCAAGTCAGGCTATGTGGGCTTTGGGGGATAAGATTGCATCGTCTATTGTGGCTCAAACTGCAGGCATTCCAACTCTTCCCTGGAGTGGCAGCGGTAAGAAATTATGTCTTGTTTATTGGTTTGTTAATTCTTATATGTGTATATGATATAGGTATATGTGTGTATCTCTTCATATGTATAAATGGTCATATTTGTGAGTGCAGATTGGAGGCCCAAATATCAAAGGCCTTCCTTTTCCATTCTCTATTTACTCTTGTGGTTTTTATCATATTTTAGGAATATAATTTGAGTACTAGGTACAGACACTAAACTGAGATCTGGAATGATACAGGGACTTGATTTGGAGAAACTCTAGGACACATATTTTGGCAGGGGTAGGGTAGGCTGGAAGCATCCTCAAAGACAGGCTTGCAGAGATAGGGTCAGTAGTCACCTTTCTCCCAAACATGCAGAGGGATAAAAATTGAGAAATGATTTATCCTTGCCAATTCTTTAGATTGTCATGTGAGTTTTTAAGCAAATATAAGAACTACCCCCACCCCCATGCACTCACACACAGGGAATAAACACATTAAAACCTTTTAAAAATAGGACTGACTATTGTCTTGAGACTGAACAGATTTGAACTCTTTCCCCTCCAACTCTCCAGAGGATTGCCATAGTCTCTCCAGACCTGCTGGGTCAAATAGTTTAAAAGGTTGAATTTGTTCTTGTTTAAATGGAGAGGCTGTAGTGTTCCCCTTGGAGCTGAATACAGAGACATTCAGGGACCATAGAATCATGACTCTGCTGAGACCAATAAAACCGCCATTTCCATTTCCAGAGGCTCATAAAGATTAAATTATTTCTCAGACCTCTGGCCCCAGAGCAGGCCTGAAAACATTGAAGGTATTTTGCCTGTGTGTTGCTGTGAGAAATCTGCCATGTTTCTTCCTATCCTTTCTTCTCTCCTTTTTTTTCTTTTCCTCTACTTCCACCCCATCCCAATCCTTGTATTTTTGTATCTAGATCTCTGCCAACTCTCCTTGATTTTTCTAATTTAAGAACCCAAAATGCGCCGGGCGGTGGTGGCGCACGCCTTTAATCCCAGCACTCGGGAGGCAGAGGTAGGCGGATCTCTGTGAGTTCGAGACCAGCCTGGTCTACAAGAGCTAGTTCCAGGACAGGCTCCAAAGCCACAGAGAAACCCTGTCTCGAAAAACCAAAAAAAAAGAAGGTATCATAGAGCCAAGTGTGTGGAACATGTCCGTAATCCCTGCACTGAGGATGCAAAGGCTGGAGGATTGCAAGCTTAAGACCAGTCTCCACTACATGTCAAGTATCAAGCCAGTGTAGACTAAACTTTTTCTTTGAGAGTGTGCAGAAAATTGACACTATACAAGCTCTCATAAGTGATCTCAGGTCATTATTGTCCATTTTAGGTCTTCGTGTAGATTGGCAAGAAAATGATTTTTCGAAACGAATCTTAAATGTTCCACAGGATCTGTATGAGAAAGGCTATGTGAAGGATGTGGATGATGGACTGAGGGTAAGTACTGACTCTAGGGGTGGTCAGTTATAGATACGACTATGGGGACTTGGGGTCCGATTCATGACATACACCCTTGCTAGCACAAGGGTTGTAAGGCCAAGTATTTAAGTGTGGAGTGAGGAAGTGACTTTAACCTTAAACAGTTTAGTTTTGAAGGGGACTGGTCACCTGCAGAGAATTTCTTGGGTGTTAATTCAGTGTTTTAAGGAGGTACTGATTCTTCCTCTCTACCAGCTGTTAGTGTGTGAGGGATGCCGGAAGCAACATCCCTTTCCCCTTGTGAATCAAAACAGAGAAGCTAGGCAGGTAGATGTCGGCCCATCAGCTTTATTGTTATAGAGTTATTTGCAAAAATGGCTTATGTGTATAGCAACAGTGAAATTTATGGGATGATGGGGAATTAGCTAGGCTCCTCCCTCACTCTCTTAACTGGCAGTGCTAAATAACCAGACTTCCCTCCATAGAGATAGCTTTTATCCTTCAGCTTATTATATGACTGAGAACTCAGAAAGAGCATGTGTTCAGTGCTGTGAGCTGATTTCAGAGGAAGAGGCTGAGCAAGCTTGCCTGATTTCTCTTTCCAAATTGGCCAGTTGAATAACTTTTTTCTTTGAGGAGTAAAGGAGTCAGGCAAGAGAGGTCCTGTGACAGTATTATCACTCAGAATTATTATCCATTAGAAATGTGACCCCATCATCACCCTTTATTGTCTTACAGTTTCGCTCCAGTGTTTCTCTTCCACTTAGTTGTGCCTCTTGGTGAATGATGCAGAAGTCATCTTAGGAAGATATACCTTTTCCTTATATATTATATAATTCAAGTTAATCATCCTGTCACCCAATGCTCTACTGTAAAAGTATCATCCCTACATGATTATCTAATGCTGAGAATATGAAGAGTCATTGGGACCACATGCTGAAAATTTGTTTTCTGACTGATTTTAATAATATTTTGAAATTTTATTGCTTTTATGTTTTATAAAACATAGAATCAGGGGCCTGAAGAGTTGACCCAGTGGTTAAGAGCACTTGTTGCAAAGGACCTAGCTTCAATTCCCAGCACCCACATGAAAGACTCACTGCCTCCTCTGGCCCCAGGCTTTCATGTGATTCACAGAGATACAAGTAGGAAAAATACTCAATACACATAAAATAATAAAAACTAAAAAAAAAAAAGAAAAGTAAAAAGAAAGGCAGAAGAAAAAAAAGGATGTTTGGAAGTTCCGACTTAACAAGTCTTGTGTATATGAGGGTTGAAACTATACCAAAACCGTTGGCTTGTATGAAGTGAACTATCTCATATTAATAGTTATAGTGAGCATTGGTGGCACACACCTTTAATCCTGGCACTTGAGAGTTTGAGGCCACCCAGAGAGAGTTCCAGGACAAGCCGTCACTATGTAGAGAGATTGTCTAGAAAAACAAAACAGAACAAAAATTTATTGGGGCTGTCAAGACGTTAAATGGCATGTACACTTGACAGCCTGGTCCCAGAGTCCCCAGAACCCATGTAAAAGCCTGATGCAGTAGTGTATTTGCATTTTCTGTAGTTGCAGCACACTTCTACAGGGAGATACAGAGACAGGTGTACTGTTAGAAGCGTGACGGTAAGCCAGCTTGGCATATGAAGCTGTGGAGAAATAAGTAAAAATCTATTATTTTATTACTTTAAAATGAAGTAGCAACAAGTTCTGCCACTGCTAACGGTCCTAGTGATATATGGAGACAGTGCCTCTTGGTAGATGATGCAAAAGGCATCTTAGGAAGATACACTGTTTTAGTCTGACTTGAATACTATTAGTTCAGGAGGGTCTGAAATATTAGTAGAGTTCACTATTGTTTGTAGTTCAAGTTAATCATCCTATGATTTACCCTTTCATTTTAGTTACATGAATATGTGCAGGTTCTTTGGAGGCCACTGAAGGGTGTCAGATCTTCTGGAGTTGGAGTTGCAGTAACTTGTAAGCTGCCTAGTTTGGGTGCAAGAAACTGAAGTTAGGTTCTCTGGAAGAGCTGCAAACTCTAACCACTGAGCCATTTCTCTAATCTTTGAAGACTGTAGTCTTTTTAAAATTATTATTATCATCATCATTATTATTATTATTGTTATTGTTATTATTATTATTATTTGAGACAAAGTGTCTCTACATAGCCATGGCTGTCCTGGAACTCACTATGTAGACCAGGTTGACCTGCTTCTGCCTTCCTAGTGTTGGGATCCGAAGCATCTGCCACCATGCCCAACTAGTGACCATATTTTTATTTCCTTCCCTCTCTCCGTTCTTTCCTTTCTCCCACTCTTTTTTTTTTCTTTTTGGTTTTTCGAGACAGGGTTTCTCTGTAGCTTTGTAGCCTGTCCTGGAACTAGCTCTTGTAGACCAAGTTGGTCTCGAACTCACAGAGATCCACCTGCCTCTGCCTCCCGAGTGCTGGGATTAAAGGCGTGCGCCACCACCACCCGGCCCTCTTCTCTCTCTTTCTCTCCTGTTTTATTTTGAGACAATGTCTCTGTATGTAGTCCTGCCTATCCTAGAATTCTCTATGTAGACTAGCATAGCCTTGAACTTACAGAGATCTGCCTGCCTCTGCCTGTTGAGTGCTGGGATTAAATCTCTTTAATGATTTTTTAAAAAAAATATTTATTTATTTAGTATGTATATGATATTCTGTCTGCGTGTATGCCTGCAGGCCAGAGGAGGGCACCAGACCTTATTACAGATGGTTGTGAGCCACCATGGGAATTGAACTCAGAACCTTTGGAAGAGCAGGCAATGCTCTTAACCACTGAGCCATCTCTTCAGCCCCCTCTTTAATGATTTTATTCCTAAATGAAGAAAATCCCAATTCTCTTTCTCTACTTACATATCTCTTCCATTTTTTCTCTTTTTTCTTGAAGGCAGCTGAGGAAGTTGGTTATCCAGTAATGATCAAGGCCTCAGAAGGAGGAGGAGGAAAGGGAATCAGAAAAGTTAACAATGCGGATGACTTCCCTAACCTCTTCAGACAGGTAGAGTACAAGTTGATTTTGCTTGTTTGAGTTACCATGTATATCAGAGATAAGTGATTTAACTTATTACTGTATTAGATAAACAGAAAATATTGAGTTTGTATTTTTATGTGTATGTAATCTAAGCTTTGTTTATAGCCTTTATCTGATTATTCATAGGAGTGGAGTGAATTAATGAAATATCTAATTCAGTGTAAATTTATTCACTCATGTAATCAAGCCCTAGTTTTTCTTATATAGAGATAACTCTTCTCTCCATGGTGTGTGCCTCGTACACCATGTTGGTAAGAAGAGACAATGTCATTCTACATTCTTGTGCTCTTATTTTGACGTCATCGGTAAGAGTATGATATGATGGGATATACTCATCAAGCTCTCCGATAGGCTTTTCCTTACTTCTTTTGAAGTCGGCTGGAGGCCCTTGAGTTTCTACCCTGTTCTGTATCCTGTTGGTCAGTAGCCCATACCCTCGCCTATGCTCTATGGCAATCACACCCTGACACAGGAGCCTCATGATAGATTCTCAGTGTGTGCAGACTGGGTGCCTCAGAAAGCTTATCCTCTCGTTTCTCTTGGCTTTACCTTTGCTTTATGTGGCAATACTATAGGTAAGTTGGAAAAGGGAGACCAAATTCTTTCTTGTTCTACCCTACAAGTCACCTTCACAAGCTTGTTTCCTTTTCTTTTCTTCTACCACCAAAACTCAAGTAAAGATGTGACTGAAAAAAAGAATTGAGAGACATGTTTTACCTTGTGTTGCTAGTACTTTTTTGTACCTCCTTCTACCATCCTTTTCTGTGTATGCTCTTTGTTCACACCGTTTCCTTTGTAAAATCATTCAGTGGCAAATTTCTTGCTTAGTTTTCATAAGGTAAAAGGAAAAGCTATGATTTGATAAGGAAAATTATAAAAGTATTATCTTACTACATTTATTTTGAATGTTAAGTTGATTATCACCTGTTCTTTTCATTATATTCCTTTTGTAAAGTTTAATTTTGTAGATAGATTGTGTTGGAGGGAGACTGCAAGATTGTTTCATGCAGTTCAGAAAAAAAAGGCTTACTCTCATAATGTGAAAGTATTTTAATTACTGATAACAGATATTTCATAACTACCACTTAGCTTGGAATTAAGTATATGAAGACTCTGGAACACTAAGAATTTGTTTAAAGTAAAAGTCCTTAATTTCTAATTATTGTCTAGCTAAACCAATCTTCCTATTCGAAAGCACCTAAAAATGCACAGTCATGGTACCAACATTCTAGTTGGTAGAATGTTAGTTTTTTGTGCAGGGTACTTTTAGTTTTAAGCCCTGGTGTTATGAACTGTTTGTAGTGGTACATGCCTGTCTTCTCATATACAATCAGGTTTATGTACATATGTATACACAAAAATAGGTGTAAGCAGATGAGATTAGACATGTTCAGTGGTATGGCCATAGAGAGCAGGGGAATCAGAAATTAAGGTCGTTCTTGATTTTAGCTATATTGTAGGGGACAAGAAAGGAAAACTGAATTAGATTTTTTTTCTTTAAAGCCTGTTAAGAGATTGGAAGCATTTCAAGATGCTAAAGAATTATAAGAGACTGGGAGGTGCTTTTAATCCTGGCACTCCGGAGGCAGAGGCAGATGGATCTCTGAGTTTGAGGCCAGCCTGTTCTACAGAGGGATTTCTAGGGCAGCCAGAGCTACACAGAGAAACCCTCTTTTCAAAAAATCAAAAGAAAGAAAAAAAATTAGAAGAAACAAAAACTTAGAGATAAGCCTTAGAGTTGAAGACATTTTT
Organism: Dicrostonyx torquatus; assembly: GCA_028555095.1. Lineage (NCBI taxonomy): Eukaryota > Metazoa > Chordata > Mammalia > Rodentia > Cricetidae > Dicrostonyx > Dicrostonyx torquatus. The sequence goes on along the minus strand of JAQHUG010000027.1, from coordinate 12,381,498 downwards.
TTTTTTTTCCTTCACAGAGCTATCTTCTAGTTTAAGGTAAAATAACTAACTGGGCATGGCAGCTCACACCCCTAACACCAGCACTCAGGAGTGAGAAGCATGCTAAGCTTAAGGGCAGCCTTGTCTACATCGTAAGAACCAGCTTCAAAAAGCAAAAAAAAAAAAGCAAAAAAAAAAAAAACAAAAAAAAACAAAAAAAAAACAAAAAAAACAGCTCCTTCCTTAAGGAGAAAGAAGAAAAATTATGAAACTGGTTCAGAATTTTTATTTGTTTTATGAGACTAAGAAGACAAAATTTAGACTTTAGAGATGGTTGAACAGTAATTTTAGAGGTTCCAAGGACTCTATGTTTTATATTGGCATCCTGAAGGACTGTACCAAAGCAGAAAGAATGAACCAGAAATAGACCAACCTTCATAGGGACTAAATCTCAGATTCAAAACACTTACCTTGATTCAGGTATTATGTTTACAATTGCCAATGCTCCTACCCATCTGCATGCATAAAGCCAATGTTCATCCTCTCCAAGAAGATTTTACATATAGTACTTCAAATTACTACTATTTTTTTCATGTAGCATATTAAATACTCAATTTAAAGTAAGTAGGTATATAAATTGCATGATTCAAAACCAAGTACAAAAGTTATTAGAAACAGATCCAACAAGAATTTAGATAATGGAGCTATCAGACAAGGATTTTAGAGTAATTATGCTTAGTACATTTAAGGAAATTAAAGAAAAGGCTGAGAATTTGGGTAGAGAACTAGAAATCATAAAAAAAAATTCTAGGACTGGAAATACAATAACTAAAATTAAGACATCAGTATATCAATTAAATAGCATGTTACAATTGAAGGAAGAATAAATCATTGAAATATAGAAGAAAACTTAGACTCAAACCGAAGAGAGACAAAAAAATACAGAAAATAGCAATACAGAAGTTGCAAAGATGATCATGAAAATGCTTCTCTCTTCACACATTTTTACTTACGGTGTAAAATCGTGTCTCTTAACATCAAATAGAGCAATCCTCTTTTTCACTCTTGTCTTCCAGCTAGTCTTTTGATTTATTTTTACCAACAGAAGGTGGCAGAAATGGTATACAAATTCTGAAGCTTAGGTAGTTTATTCCTTTCCTTATTGGGATGAGCCATCGACTGCCTCATGAAGAATTCATTCTACACTATTAGAGAAAGAGAGACCATATGAAGCAAAGCAGAGGAGAGCCTTCCAGCTAAGGCCTCTGAGTCCTACTGATGACTGGTAGCACCACATTTGAACATGTCAGTGAGACTTTGTTAGACTATCAAGCCTTAGTTGAGCTGTTAGATGGCAACAGTGCACAAATGACAAGTTACCAGGTAAGTATAGCTCAAAATAGTGTCCCAAGTCTTTAGTTGTTTTCTTTTCTATTTGTTATTTTTAAGTTTGTTAGTTAGAGCTGTAGGTCAGTAATAGAATGCTTATCTAGCCTACCTTCCACCCTAGATTTGATCCCTAGTACTGCCAAACAAACACACAATAAACGAAACTATTTTCAAAGTGTAATTGACAGAGAAATTGATAGCAAAAGGCATGCTACCATAATGAAAAAACATGTGACACTATCTTTAGAATTAACTCATGGACTAAATAAGCTGAGAAGGATATTAATGACATTATAGAAATAGTGAGCAAATGTTAATGAAGCTAGAAAGTAGTAAAGTATTAGTGGAACCTGGAAAAAAGATTACCCGTGTTCTGTAATAGTGGAACAAATGACAAAAAAACTATTATCTGAGATAACTTAAAAGATAATGTAATTCAGGGCTGGAGATATGGCTTAGATGTTCAGTTCCCAGCACTATTAGGTGTCTCACAACTGCCTGTAATTCTAACTCAAGGACATCTGATGCCTTCACCTGACGTCTAAGGGCACATGAACTCATGTGAATATATCCTCACACAGACATACATAGAAATATATATAATTAAATAATGATAATTGAAAAAACTTTAAAAAAGATAATGTAATTCATGAAGTCATGAGTCTGATTATAAAGAATTCAAAGCAAAATACTGAAAGTATCTATTAATGCTGAGGAACTGTAAAAGATGAGGAGTTGGGAGTGTGCTTCGATTGGTAACATGCTTGTTTTAGCATGCTTGAGGCCTTGGGTTTGATTTCCTTCTCCACATAAATTGAGCATGGTTGTATGTGCCTGTAATCTCAGCACTAAAGGGAGTGAAGGAGGATCAGAATTTCAAGGTCATCCTCAGATACTTACTGAGCTTGAAGCCAGCCTGGTAACATGAGACACTGTCTCAAAAGCAAAAAGGGCTGGAGAATGGCTCAATAGTGGTTAAGAACATTGATTGCTTTTCCAGAAGATACACATTTGATTCCCAACACTCACTTCCAATCTGATACCCTCATTTGGCCTTCTCGGTCACCAGGCATGCATGTAGTTCATAGACATAAATACAAGGAAAACATCCATACACATAAAATGAAATTTCCAAAAATGAATAAATAGATAAATAAATTTCTGTTCTTTGAGTAAGGAAAACCAATACATACCCATTTAGATTTCAAGACTGCTGTGAAACCAGTGACTACTAAGTATCTTCAGTCCTTTCCATTTGAGCAAGAATATCCTTTGTAGTTCTTTCTCCAGTCTTATCATTAAGTGTTGGGGTTTGGGGCAGATAACTTGTCTTTTTAGTTCTCAGGTCTTTGGATGAAGACAATGTAACTAAGGAGCTGAACCAAGGGGATTCTTTTGTTTCTGGACATGAGTCATGAAAGCAGTGGTTGTCAAGCCTGATGACATGATTGGATGAGACTTTAGGGGTCTTGGGAGGGGGTGAATTTACCTTGCATGTGGGAAATCTGTGAATTATTGTGGACCATAGTACATTGTTTGCAGAGATGGCCACAATAACTTCTCCCATTCCTGTATTTATACCCTTTGCAATATGACTTTGCTATTCTTCCCATGAAGAGGTGGTATATCTTTCCCGACTCCTTGAATTATAGCCAGTTTTGTGGCTTGCTTAGACCAATATTAGGTGGCCAGAGTTACACACATATTAGAGCCTAGACTTCAAGAGGACATGCAGCTTCTGCCCTCACCCTCTGTGAGCATTGTGTTGAAGAAGCTTGGTCTGTGCTGTGTACCATACTGAAAAGAACATTGGAGGATGAGAGATCACATATAACAGAAATGAGCACATTCCAGTTGAGGCTGTTTATACTTACTAGCCAACAGTCAGCACAGGTCACCACATTTGTGAAAAAGGCCACTTGCGCCACCAGATGATATTTACACAATTGCAAGACACAGAAGAACTGTGCAGCTGAGCATTATGAGCAAGAAAATGGCTGACATTTTCAGCAGGCCACTGAGTTTTGAAGTAACTTGTAACATGAGGGCTGGCTTGTTGGGATTTCTGTCCCGCCCGCTACCCACACAGCTGGCAAGCCCCAAAGAAAATCACACAGAAATCTCCATAAGATTATAAACTGATTGGCCCATTAGCTCAGGCTTCTTACTAGCTCTTATAACTTAGATTAACCCGTTGTTCTTATCTATGTTAGCCACATGGCCCGGTACCTCTTCTAAGCAGGGCAGGTCACATGCTGCTTCTTCGGTGGACTGGGCAGGAATGGCAAGGGAGCTTTCTGCTTCCCAGAATTCTCCTGTTCTCACCGCTACTTCCTGTCTGGTTTTCCTGCCTATACTTCCTGCCTGGCCAATCAGTGTTTATTTAAAACATGATTGACAGAATACAGAATTGTCCCCCACCAGTAACTTATGTAGCTAGCAAACTAAAGCAGAAAAACTGGAATATAAAGAAATGGACTGTAGTGATACTCTAACATTATGAATATTATGAAGACTCAGCTATGAGAAAGAGAATGAAGCAAAACAATAGTTGAAGAAATGATGGAGCAGAGAGCTGCTGAAAGCAGAGAAAAATATGTCCAAGAATTTTCTTAAAACTAATAAAAGCTGCCATGCAAAAATAACAAAACCCTGAGTCTCAAGCATGGTGAGTACAAGAAAAACCACATATAAGCCGCCTGCTTCCCTCAAAAAGAAAAAAGAAAAGGAAGGAAAGAAAGACTCAAGAGAGACACACATACTTACAACCTGAAAGCTGTTGGACCAAAGGATTACTTGAAAAAGGCTAAGAAGATTGACAGTTGAGTAAGGCTTGGTGGCACACAGCTTTAATCCCTACAGTGGGGACACAGAAGCAGGGCTACAGAGTGAGATTCTGGGCGGGGAGGGGAAGAAGAAGGAGGATGATCAACAGTTGAATTCTCAGTATACATCCTAGAAACCAAATAAATAAATAGATAGATAAAATAATAAAAAATTGGTATATATTTGAAGTGCTGACAAAAATTGTTAATTTAAGGTTTTTCTACCCACTGACAGTGTTTCTCAAAACTCAAGATGGAAGACTTTTGACTTCAGCAACATCATAGTGATATAATGTAAATTAGGAAATCATCTAGTTAGGAGCAATCTACATGTGATTGTCTTTTGAGTAGATGGTAATATTTTTGCCCTATTGTGAGATTTGTGTATGTGTGTGATTTCAAGTATTTTGTTTGCCATTTTAACGTACTGAATGTTTCATGTTTTCATATTCCTTAATTAATACTGGTGATTAAGACTGTTGTACGTTAACGATAGACAAAGGCACAGACTATATTTCTTCTATTCTGTATTCCCATTGTTAATGTAGTCTTGGAAACTTTTAGGCACTGCTTATTGAAAGCAAACCAACTTTTCAATTTAGAAAAAATCCTTACTACTTAAGATTCTTGCTTCCTTTTCCAACACAGGTTCAAGCTGAAGTACCTGGATCACCTATATTTGTAATGAGACTAGCAAAACAATCTCGTCATCTGGAGGTCCAGATTCTAGCAGATCAGTACGGCAATGCCATTTCTTTGTTTGGCCGTGACTGCTCTGTACAGCGCAGGCATCAGAAGATCATTGAAGAAGCTCCTGCTGCTATTGCTACCCCAGCAGTATTTGAACATATGGAACAGGTATATCTATTAAATGCTTTAATTGCTGTTTTCCTACACAGAGACAGATCTCACTCAACTCATACACTATTATGGGAATGGAAGAAATTTAAGCAGTGATTCTCGATAATGGATAATATTTTTTTCCTTTTCCTGGAGGACCATATTCTGATGTTGTTCTTTTAGGAAAATTGTCAAGAAACTTACCAAAGTCTAAAAATAGTTAATCCTAAAATAAAACCAAAAAACAACAACAATAACAACAAAAAGCCAAGGCACTATTTTGAGTAAGGTAGATAAGAAACAAGTTAGGATTTTTAACAAGTTCATGAAGAGCAATTATAGTTTGCTGGGTTGACTAACATCAAGTCTTCTTCTAGGTATGGTGATTGTACTTAGGATTTCAGTTGTTGGGAGGCTGTGTGTGGAAGATGGAGAAGTCTAGGCTTTCCTGTGCTGTATACTGAGACCTTGTCTAAAAAGAAAGTATCTTCAGCTGATTTCATTTAAATTCATTATCTTCTTATCATATAAAGTCCTCTAGGTATCTGTGAGCTTACATATTTTATACTTTTATTTTTTTTTATATTTATTTATTTATTATGTATACAGTATTCTGTCTGTGTGTATGTCTGCAGGTCAGAAGAGGGCACCAGAGCTCATTACAGATGGTTGTGAGCCACCATGTGGTTGCCGGGAATTGAACTCAGGACCTTTGGAAGAGCAGGCAATGCTCTTAACCTCTGAGCCATCTCTCCAGCCCCTATTTTATACTTTTATATAAAGAAGAATGTTCTTGTCATGAGTGTGCTTTGGAAATAGTTGTAGCTTATGGACGTGAACATGATCTTTTTTGTTTTTCCTCCCCTGGGAGAATGACCCACTCTTTATGTTATTAGTGATTTATTTTCCTTCATTCTGAGTTCAAAACAAATTGAACTATATTCTGTCTCAGTTTATTTTCTATTTATTTGGACTCATCTGCTATAATAGGGATGCCTCAACCATATTTTTAAAAAATTTAAATGAGGTGTAACTTCCTAATGGTCTCTGTCATCCTAGTTCGTATATAGGCTTCTACCCAAGACTGAGGTTTATTGTTCTACCCTTCCTTAAGATGGGGCTTGGCAAACTATAGCTTAGCTAACAGACCAAATCCAGTCTGCCATTTGCTTTTGTAAATGAAATTTTAGTTTTTATGCTCAACCTTTTTATGCTCAATAATTTATTTTTGATTGTTTATTGCTATAGTGAGAGAACTGAGTAGCTGTGATAGAGACTATTGTAGTTGGGCACCATTCTGTAGTATGAGGGCCTGCTTGTTGGGGTCACTGTCCCACCTGGTACCCCACAGCCGGCAAGCCCCAAGGAAAATCACACAGAGAGTCTACATTAGGTTATAAACTGATTGGCCCATTAGCTCAGTCTTCTTACTAGCTCTTGTAACTTATATTAACCCATTGTTCTTATATGTGTTAGCCACATGGCCGGTACCTTTTCTCTGCTGGGCAGCTTACATCCTTCTTCTTAGATGGACGGCACAGGAATGGCAAGGGAGCTTTCTGTTTCCCAGCCATTCTCATCGCCCTGCCTCTACTTCCTGTCTGGTTGACCCGCCTATACTTCCTACTTGGCTAATCAGCATTTATTTAAAACATGATAGACAGAATACAGAATTGTCCCCCACCAGACTATGGCTCACCAAATTGAAAATTATTACTATCTCATCCTTTACCAAAAAGTTTTACCAACCTTTGCTGTTGTGTGGTGTCAGAATTTTGATAATAAACAAAACAGAGACTGCTCTTTCATTTCCTGGCCACCCTTACTTAAAAAAAAAAATCACACAGAAACTATATTAATTACAGTACTGTTTGGCCAACGGCTAAGTCATTCTTAGATAGCTCTTATATCTTAAATGAACCCATTTCTATTAATCTGGGTATCTCCAAGAGGCTGTGATTTACCAGTAAGGTTCTGGCTGACGTCTTTCTCCTTTGGCTACTACATAGTGTCTTCCTAACTCCACCTACATTCTGTGTATCTCTCTTCGGGTTTCTTGCTTTACTGTACTCTGCTAAGCCTTTGGCTGAGACAGCTTTATTTATCAACCAATAAAAGCAACACATATACAGAAGAACATCCCACATTAGATAATAATGCAAACACCATCATTATGTTCCTGTTATAGCCAGGATGCAGGGGCCCTTAGAGGGCAGGCAAATAATAACACGATAAATAAGTCATATATGACACTTCTTATGTCCTCTGCACAAAATGTCATCATAACCCAGCATAAGAATTGTTAGGAGTTATAGTCACTAGCTGGATGACCATGTGCCAGCTGAAATTTGAGAATACCTTCCTTAAAAAGAAGAACAAAAGTTGTTGGAGACCTGGAGTAACCTGTGCCTTAGCTTATTCTTGCTATCCATTTCCTCTTTGTTAGTTCAGGCTGAGTACACGTGTGTTTCTCTAAGGAAAACAGACTGAAGCCACCACAGTCACTTAGCTTTGTAAAATAGGCATATCAGATCAAGTGTCTTTAGGTTACTAAAGAGTTCTTGGTGACGTATTTTCCTTTCTGCTCATGGGCCAGGGATCTAAAATAAGAGTTTTGGCTTTTTCCCCTGTATACCTATTATGCAATGGTAGAATGGAAATTATAGAATTGCTATTTGGAAATGTGCATGATACACATCAATCATTGGCCCACAGAAGCTAATAAATCTTTCTGTGCAGGAGTTGTGCTGTCCCTGTTACATAGTGGAGTACTTCCTCAGTTAGACCTGGCTGCCCCTGGTTCTGCTCGTGGGAAGTAAGCTCCTTTGCCATTGTCTTCTAAGACACATGAATTGGCTCTGTATGAAGTTCTTCCTTACTTATGGATTTTGCAGGCTCTACCTCCTTTGGGGGAAATTTCATAGCCTGATTCTCACTGGTGCAGGATTAGAAGTACAAATATTATTTTACTCATTAGTCTTTATATTTTTAAGGCCAGGTTATGGGCTGTTTAGAAATGTAATTCCCTCAAATACTTAGTAACCTTCTAAGCTGATTACTTATGTTCAGCTTCAAGTTGGAATAATCAGATATAGTAATTTCTTTTAGATGTAAAAACTTCTCTTATTTGGTTTTGTACATAGTTTACATATAGGTAAACTATTTTGAAGCCAACAGAAACTAAAACAACTCTCTTAATCTGTTTGACACTGAGTTGCTTTGGTGTAAGAATCTAATTTCTTGGCGTTGGGCTATAAAAGCAGTTTCCTTTCTTAACTTTTTAAATATTTTTTGTTTGTTTGTTTGAGAGTCTCACCATTTACCAACCTGGAACTCATCAAGTAGAAGCAGGCTGGCCTTTGCTTTCGGAATGTTTGGGATTATGAGCGTGCATTTGAATCTTTTTTTTTTTTTTTTTTTTTTTTTTGGTTTTTCGTGACAGGGTTTCTCTGTGGCTTTGGAGCCTGTTCTGGAACTAGCTCTTGTAGACCAGGCTGGCCTCGAACTCACAGAGATCTGCCTGCCTCTGCCTCCCGAGTGCTGGGATTAAAGGCATGCACCACAACTGCCCGTCTGTGCATTTGAATCTTAAACTTTGTGTCTCTTTCTATTTTTAGTGTAGAATTTTGTGTATCTCAGTCTGGACTCAAACTCTGAGGATAATTTTGAGCTTTAAATCCTCCTCCCTTCGCCCTTCTCAAGAGATGTGTCTCCACACCTGGTTTATGTGGTGCTAGATCCTTGTGCATGCTAGGCCAGCACCCTATCCACTCAACTACGGCCCCAGTCCTTACCTTTTTTCTTCAGATTTAGATGATATGTAGCAAGCATTCTATTTTGTAGGAACTAATGTATTAAGTATGTCATTCTGTAACATGGAGCTCACCTCCCAGCCTTCCAGTCTGTAATGTTTTTCCTGTTAATTTCTACCTTAGTACATCATCACATATTTTAATTTTTAAAATAGCAGCATTCCATCTGTACTTCCTAGTGACCATTTTGGTTAGAATACAGGTTAAGTTGCTATAATACCAACAATCAAAAATTTGACCCTATGGAGATAAAAGTTTCTTTATCATCATAGTTTGAGGTAAATTTTACAGGGCTGATGGGATAATTAAATTTCATGAGATTGTCTTGAGATTCAAGTCTTTTATATTTGCTATTCTTAACTGCATTCTTTTCTGCATGGTTGAAATCTGATATGTTTATGCATCTCACCAATGCTTTATTTTAATCCTGTTGGTGAAAACATAGTCCCTATAAGAGATTTATCAGTAGCTACATGAGAGATTAGAAAACCCAGTCTCTAGCCAAACAGCAGTGGTTCAAAGATGATGATCATATTGGGAATACTGGAAATTAGAAAACAATGAAGAATTTGCTACCATATAGTTTTTCCGCTATGCCCTTTTATTTGATGGGAGGTTGCTTGCAATCTAATCTGAAAACACTCTTTTCTCCCACTGCTCACTGATTTTGTCATCCATGTCCCAGGACATTGCATAATAATCAGACAGGTGTGATTTTCTTGAATGTGGCTCAGTGTCTTTGGTGGCTTGTACAAGCACTGGGTAGTTGACAGCTGTATGCAACGACAGCTGTGATGCAATGGTTGGACAAAGTGAGAGACTTAAACCGTTTCTTATCTTCCTTTTAGTGTGCAGTAAAACTTGCCAAAATGGTTGGTTATGTGAGTGCTGGTACTGTGGAATACTTATACAGCCAGGATGGAAGCTTCTACTTTTTGGAACTGAACCCGCGGCTACAGGTTGAACATCCTTGTACAGAGATGGTGGCTGATGTCAATCTTCCTGCAGCACAGCTCCAGGTGAGTCATCCTGACCTGGACTCAAGTTAGAGCTTAAAAAATTTGGGAAACTCAGAGATGCCTGAAAGACTGATGAAAGAAAAGAACATAAAAGCATAGCCTCACCTATCTTCATTCTCATTCAATGTGAACGGTGTGTGTATGGTTTAGTTTTCTGATTTGTTCAAACATAAAAATACTACTGTATCTTCTAGCTAGAAACAGCCAATAAACTGTTTTGAGAAGAAAGAGTGCCTTTAAAGATTGCCTTGGGGTCTGGAGAGATGACTCTGTGATTAAAGAACTGGCTATTCTTCCAGAGGACCCAGATTTGATTCCCTATACCCACTTGGTGGTGCAAAATAGTCTCTAATTCCTGTTTCAGGGGACCTATGCCCTCTTCTGGCTTCTATAGTCACTGCATGTGGTGCCCAGACAAAACATCCATATACATATTGTAAAATTTTTTTTTAAAACAATCTGCTTTGTTTAATTATTTAATTATAGTAAACTTTATAATGTTGGTGTTAATCCCCATATCTGTTTCTACTCTTATTTATTGAAGCAACTCTGTATGGAGGTACTGGTCAACATTTTCCAAGAAAGACTGTATGTAGCATTACTTGTTTTAAAAAATAATGTATAAAGTAGTAGCTATTAATTCTGTGGTCTTATTTCAGCCTGGGAAACAAATACTATGGTAAATAGCAGAAGTAAATGATAAGATTAGATATTATTTTTAACCTGCTTCATTTTCAGTCTGGGCTGGTTCACCCTCTTAAGCAGCCTGGTAGTCTCTGCTCCCTGGAGAGACCACATTGATGCTGAACTTAGTGTTCATACCAATGAGCGTCTAATCTCAAGCAGTCCTCTTACCCCAGCCTCTCAAGTCGCTTGGACTACAAGCACATGACAGACTGCCTAGCTGATAATCTTGTATGACCTAGTTTTGGCTCATAATGAGAACATCTTGCATGTTCCCCTTAGAAACTCAAAGGTTTTTGTGGGTTTCTTTATATATTTTTTTAAATGTTTGTGTGTGTGGGTGTGCATCTTCCACAGTATGTGTTTGGAAGATATATGACAACTGTTGGAATTGGTTCTCTCCTTCTACCATGGGTTCTGGAGATTTAAATTCAGATAATCAGCCTTTGCTGTGAGTGACTTTACTCATTGGCTCTTATTAGGGTATATTAACTTATAAATAATATTTTTCTGGGTGTGGTGGCATATTCCTATAATCCTGGCATTGTAGGGGCAAAGGCAGAGGCAGAAGTAGGCAGATCTCTGTGAGTTCGAGGTGTTTTTTCTTTTGTTTTTAGAGACAGGATTTCTCGGTGTAACAGCCCTAGCTGTATTAGAACTCGCTCTGTAGACCAGGGTGTCCTTGAACTCACAGAGATCTGTTTGCCTCTGAGTGCTGGGATTAAAGGTGTGAGCTCCCACTGCCTGGTGTTACATAGCAAGTTCTAGGACAGCTAGGGCTACATAGTAAGACACTGTCTCAACAAACAAACAAACAGACAGACAAGGTTTCATTATGATATTTTCAAATATTTTTATCTTGTACTTTGATCATATCCTGCCCCAGTTCCTTTGTAGGAATGGCCAAGTAAAGGTCTAAAGGCTCATTTACTTTTTTCAGTCATTTGCATGCATGAGAGACAACTGTAATGTTAAGACTCTTTAGCTATCTGAACTTCTTGACTGACTGTTGTCTTGGATAATTTTATTGTTATCCATCCATGGAGAAATGATGGCAGAAGAAAATCTCTGTCTGTTGCATTAGGAATTTGGGAATATTGTAGGAAAGGGGGATGATCCTAGAAAATAACCCTTAGTACTGTATTCTATTTTGTGTAGTTTAGATAAGTGTAGAACATGGAATATAAAATAGAGTGTTTTTGTAGTAACTTCAAAAAATGCAAAGACTGTTATGTATTTTGATTGCTTCCATCTGTTAACAAAAGGGGGTTGTGGAAAATTACATGTGTTTCATTACTTTTCAGATTGCCATGGGGATCCCGCTATTTAGGATAAAAGATATTCGTATGATGTATGGAGTATCTCCTTGGGGTGATGCTCCCATTGATTTTGAAAATTCTGCTCATGTTCCTTGCCCAAGGGGCCATGTAATTGCTGCTCGGATCACCAGTGAAAACCCAGATGAGGTAACCCTTCACTTAAAGGCTTAATATTAAGACAAGTGTCTGAGGCCATCCTTTTTAAAAGTCTTGAAACTTCATTTTGAGAGGGAAATTTATAAAAAATTCTGAGAGCAGATGTGTGATGGTTGTTGCACTGACCATTTAATTTCACTTTAGTGACTCAGGAAGCATCTGTGGGACTATAGCACTGGGCCTTGGCTTGCATGGGTTTTGGGTCCGCTGTGCTTGATCCAAGAACCTGAATCCTGAATACCAGTGTTCTTTTTCTTGGAAGTATGATGTAGTCTCTCATATTCTTCACTTTCTAACAGGGGTTTAAGCCCAGCTCGGGAACAGTTCAGGAACTTAATTTTCGAAGCAATAAGAACGTTTGGGGCTATTTCAGTGTTGCTGCTGCTGGGGGACTTCATGAGTTTGCTGACTCCCAGTTTGGTCACTGCTTTTCCTGGGGAGAAAATAGAGAAGAAGCAATTTCGTGAGTATATTAGCATTTGATTGTGGTTTGCTTAATAAACTTGGGCTAATTCTTGGTGAAGGTATGACCTTTTATCTGCTGTGGAAAACTTACTTGAAGAAATTTATCTTTGTACTTAGCAGATCTTGGATTTCATTTTGTAGTTCTTGGCAGATGTTTCTCAGTTCCTCGTGAGTCTTTGCAAGTTGTTCTTTTTTTTTAAACACATGAAGTCATTTACTTTGTTTTTGTTTTTACAGTAATGGTAGTATTATTGGGGAGAGGTAGAGTTTTGACCATGAATTAGGTATCAGATAATTTATAGATAAAGGTCTGTATCTGTCACAATAAGTAAAGTGCTTCTTGGGTACCGTGATTTCACCTACAGCCTCACAGTGTAGCTGTGAACAACTTATAGTCATTAAATTTTCTAATTTGACAGGTAAAATGTTTACGTGTATGTGTGTATAAATGTATGTATGTATGTATGTATGTATGTATGTATGTATGTATGTATGTGTATGTATACATTGATATGCCACATGCTGCTTTGATTTTTGCATGCCTTGTGGAATCAAGCTCCCCAATATTTGCATCACCTCACATTCTTACCATTTTGTAATCTTGGTGATAATCCTTTAAAGTATGCAACCCTAGCATTTTCAAATATGCAGTGTTATTAGCCATAGTCACCTTGATGTCTTGACATTTAAAATATTAAAATTTTGCTTGTTTTTTATGAAAAGGAGATAAAATAATTGTCAAAATTGCATGTAGAAGACTTTATTGTATTATAAAGTATGCAAGAGTTTACACAAATATAAATGGTATATTAAATATTAATATTCTATTAATCATAAATATCAAATTATCAACAGTTTTGTTTGACTAAAAATGGGACTTTAGGAAATAATTTTGATGTATTTTAAAATATCTGTTCCAGATTAAAAATTAGTTCATCTGCCTCTTTCTGTCTTCCATCTCTGCTTTCCCTTTCTCTACCTCTCTCTTTCCCAACCTCCCTCCTTTCCTTCTTCTTCTTTTTTTTTTTTTTGAGCCACCATGTGGTTGCTGGGAATTGAACTCAGGACCTTTGGAAGAGCAGGCAATGCTCTTAACCTCTGAGCCATCTCTCCAACCCTTTTTTTTTTTTGTGGTACTAGAGATTGAACCCAGGACCTTATGTATGCGCTATCACTGAGCTACTTATAAACTTCTCTTTCTGTTTTAATTTAAGCTTTAACGATGTGTTGCCTATGCTAGAGATTTTTTGTTTTGTTTTTTAAATTTTTTTCTTTATTGATATTTATTGAGTTCTACATTTTTTTTCTGCTCCCCTCCCTGCCTCTCTCCTCCCCGCTTCAACCCTCCCCCAATGTCCCTATGCTCCCAATTTACTCAGGAGATCTTGTCTTTTTATACTTTCCCATGTATATTAGGTCTATGTAAGTGTCTGTATTGTTGTCTAAGTTCTCTGGGATTGTGGTTTGTAGGCTGGCTTTCTTTGCTTTATGTTTCAAAACCACCTATGAGTGAGTACATGTGACAATTGTCTTTCTGTGTCTGTGTTACCTCACTCAAAATAATGTTTTTTAGTTCATTAGTTCATCCATTTTCCTGCAAAATTCAAGCTGTCGGTATTTTTTCTGCTGTGTAGTACTCCATTGTGTAAATGTACCACTATTTCTTTATCCATTCTTCGGTCGAGGGACATTTAGGTTGTTTCCAGGTTCTGGCTATGACAAACAAAGCTGCTATGAACATAGTTGAGCACATGTCCTTGTGGCACCATTGAGCATCCTTTGGATATTTATTGGGTCTTGAGGAAGGTTGTTTCCTAATTTTCTAAGAAATCTCCACACTGACATCCAAAGGGGTTGTACCAGCTTGCATTCCCACCAGCAATGCAGAAGTGTTCCCTTTTCCCCACACCCTCTCCAGCATAAGTTGTCATCAGTGTTTTTGATCTTGGCCATTCTTACAGGTGTAAGATGGAATCTCAGAGTTGTTTTGATTTGCATTTCTCTGATGACTAAGGATGTTGAGCATTTCCTTAAGTGTCTTTCAGCCATTTTAGATTCCTCTGTTGAGAGTTCTCTGTTTAGGTCTTTACTCCATTTTTTTTAATGGATTATGTGATCTTTTGGTGTCCAATTTCTTGAATTCTTTGTATATTTTGGAGATCAGCCCTCTGTCTAATGTGGGGTTAGTGAAGATCTTTTCTGTAGGCTGTCGTTGTGTCTTGTTGAATGTGTCCTTTGCTTTACAGAAGTTTTTCAGTTTCAGGAGGTCCCATTTATCAATTGTTTCTTTCAATGTCTGTGCTGCTGGGTTTCTATTTAGGAAGTGGTTCCCTGTGCCAATGCATTCAAGAGTACTTCCCACTTTCTCTTCTATAAGGTTCAGTGTGGCTGGCTTTGTGTTGAGGTCTTTGATCCATTTGGATTTGATTTTTGTGCATGGTGGTAAATATGGGTCTATTTTTATTTTTCTACATGTACATTACACTTCTTTACATTTATTCAAGACTGTATTTGGAAAATTTCAAAATTATAGCAGTGCTACCAGAAAAAAAATGTATAGAGTTGCATTTCTCTGCCTTATACTGCTTTAGTAAGTTGATGGTGTGTGTGTGTCTGTGTGTGTGTGACAGAGAGGAGAAAGAGGAGAAAGGTAGGGGAGGACTCCTAGAATTTTAAGTTTGGTAATCAAGCTTGGCGGCAGGTTAAGCTAGCTTGCTAGCTGTAGTCCGTTTTGTGTGACTGCTTCTTATAACTGGGGCATGAGTTGAGTATTTTAGACAGTCACTTTTCCTCTCTCATGTTCTCAGACTGGCCTCTGTTGTTTTGTTTTTGTTTCAGTCTCGATTAAGCAGACCACTGTATTTATTCTGCAAGCTATGTCCGATGGCTTGCTCACAATGAACACTTCTGCTCTGCTCTGTGTATTTATTTCTCTACAGAAGACAGCAAATTAGGTCAACTTTTAGCATATTGCAATAGTCTCTGCAATATGCTTGCTTACTGATTGTAACATGAGGGTCCTGCTTGTTGGGGTTTCTGTCCCGCCCAGTACCCCACAGTCGGCAAGCCCCAAAGAAAATCACACAGAGAGTCTACATTAGGTTATA
>JAQHUG010000027.1:12347868-12365067 GCA_028555095.1 Dicrostonyx torquatus | reverse complement strand
GACCAGGCTGTCCTTGAACTCACAGAGATCTGCCTGTCTCTGTCTCCCCAGTGCTGGGATTAAAGGTGTGTGCTACCACACCTTGAAGTCAACAGAGGCCAGTCTGCCTTTGCCTCCCAGACGTTGGGATTAAAGGCATGTGCTACCAGACCTTGAAGTCAGAGGTCAGTCTACCTCCGTTTCCCATATTTAAAACATGATTGACAGGATACAGAATTGTCCTGCACCAACTGATACTGTGTCAAAAGTTCTTTCTTTCAGCCCAGAACTTACTTAGTTGCATTCTTTGTTACAGCTAGTCTGTACTATTTGCTTCACCTTTAGATGTTTTTCTCTATAATAGTCTTAGCCCACACATCTACTATCATTTCTTATAATGTAAATACCAAGAAGACAGAAACATATCTGTGGTGTTACTGCTATATCCCCCTGAACTATAGTTCATATATTTCTTTTGTATCAGCATTAAAAAAATATTTGCTGAGTGGTAGATTTGCCTCTGTCAGTGTCTTCAAGCCATCTGTTTCAGTCACACTGTTTTCTGAACACAGCACCTATTTTTTTTCTTGCCCCTGTTTGTTTTGTTTTATCTTCTTTCTAATCATTCATAAGTTCACTATACTCAACAGATAACATCGTGTTGGTCCTGACAGTACAGTAAAGACTAAATAGAGTCTGTGTCCTCATGACACTATATCATCCAGAGGAAGAAAGACAAGCAATTGAAATATGGTGTAGTGAGCAAGTATGATGACATCAGGATTATAGAAGGGTGTAGCTGTCAGCCAATTCCAGTTTGTTGCTTTTTGTCTTTCTTTTTTTTCCTTTTTTTTGGGGGTAGGGAAATCTTGTCAAGGTTTTCTAAGCTATTGCCTTTAAGTATATTTTGTTGCATGGAAATGATATATAAAGTAAGCATAATATATAAATTAAGATGTAAGAATGTGGAAAATTAGTGCCCTAGTTCTAAATAGTCAACAGCAAATGACTAGAGTAATAAAAATCCAGAAGTGAAAGCTGAGAGTGGTTCTGTCTGTATTCTTTGTGAGGAAATGGTTTCTATTTGCTTATGCTTTTTGGTAATATCTGTATACTCCTTCATACTGACTTCTTGGAAGCTCTCCTATCTAGAGTACATGAAAATGAGCTGGCTTACAGCTACATCTTCATGTTCTTGGAACTGTCTGTCTTGTTGCTAAGCCTCCAAAAGAATGGAACAATTCTTTCAAATGATTGGTAAATACTAAAATATTTATTGCTGTAATAATTTTTTTCTGTTGCTTCCCCTAGAAATATGGTGGTGGCACTGAAGGAGCTGTCTATTCGGGGTGACTTTCGAACTACAGTTGAGTACCTGATCAAACTACTGGAGACAGAAAGCTTTCAGTTGAATAGAATTGACACTGGCTGGCTGGACAGACTGATTGCAGAAAAAGTGCAGGTGTGTATTCTCCTCTTGAACACATAGCTTTTGGGATTGTTTGTCTGGTTTTGAGCTATTCTTTGATTTGTTCATTGAAAATTTCATAGAGAGTAGAAGGAAAATTATTTAAATTTTTTTTAATTCTAAAAGTAAATGTAGGGATTTTTTTGTTTTTTTTTCTTTTTTTAAAAAAAAATATAAATTTTATCATAAAAATCTTGCAATTCCTGTCTTGAAAAAAAAAAAAACCCAAAAAACCTTGCAATTCAAAATTACTCTGAAATGACAGTTAACCAGACTCAAAGTCTATACATCTCAATGAACTTCTATGTAGTTGAAATAGCTATTCGAGAGTTGTGGGATTTCACATTGGGTTTTATTCTTTAACTAGTGATATATTTTTATGCATATTTTTAACTATCTATATATTTTTATGCATTTATTCACTACCAAAAACAATGGAAAGAAAACAAAAAAAAAGGGAGATGGATAACAGAGTTGGAATTAGAACAGTAATTGGCTTTATGTTGGCTATTATCTTGAATAGCTTTACATCTGCATCAGTCCTTATTTTTTCTCAAGGTCTTGTGGAGGCTAAAAAGATGACTCAGTTTCTCTCCCGAGAACCTAGTTCAGACCTCAGTATCCACATGGTAGCTTGTAGCCAGCCACCTGTAATTCCAGTTCCAGGGGACCTGATGCTCTCCTCTTACCTCAAGAGGGCCCAGGCACATATATGGTGCACTTAACATATATGCAGGTAAACAACATACATAAAATAAAAATAAATTAAAAACAAAAAGGCAGTTCTTTTGTAGTCCTGGCTGGCTTCAATCTCACTGTGTAGTCAAGCATGGTCTTTGATCTTCTGATTCTCCTTGCCTCTATCTCCCAGGTTCTGGGAGTGCAGATATATACCACCATTCTTGGGCCAAAAATCAGTATGGAAATAAGAAGGTTTCTTCATAACACATTTGATTTTGATTTTATTTGACTTGCTTTGGTGTCACATGACCATGCTTTTGATCTGTCCTCTGTTCTTTTTAGGCAGAACGTCCTGATACCATGTTGGGAGTTGTGTGTGGGGCTCTCCATGTGGCAGATGTGAGCCTGAGGAATAGCGTCTCCAACTTCCTTCACTCCTTAGAAAGGTAGGCTTTGCTCTTGCTTCCATGCCAGCCAACCAGTGGTTGGCAGTACAGGACTACAGCTCAAAGACCCATTTGTTTTTCTGCAACTTCTGCCACTGTATGAGTGCTAGATGTTATTCATGAACTGATGGCAAAGGAGAGGGGGAATGGTGGAAGTTAGTTTATGCCACCACAGAATAGGTCATTTATTTTTAATTGTGTATGTGTTATGTATGTGTTCATATGGGTATGTACATGTGTACCTCCATGTGATTGGAAGCCAAAGGTTAACATTAGTTGTCTTTTTTGATTTCACTTTATTTTTATGGGTTTTTGTTTTGTTTATTTGATTCCCCTGTTTTTGTTTTTGATTTTTTGAGATAGGGTCTCTCTAGGCTCTTGGCTGTACGAACTCACTGTATAGACCACACTCACTTCAAACTCAACAGAGATCCACCTTCCTCTGCCTCTTGAGTGCTGGGATTAAAAGCATGTGCCACTATGTCTGACCTCACCTAATTTTTAGAAATAGTCTTTCAGTGAACCTGGAGCTTACTAATTCAACTAGGTTTACTGGCCAGTGAACTCCCAGAATATGCCTATCTTCACCACTCCAGTCCCCCTCTACCATCACCACAGTGCTGGAGTTACAGACACGTGTCATTGTGCTCTGCTTTTCCAAGTCACTGGGGATCTGAACTCATATCCTCATGCTTTTATGGCAGGAACATTGCTCACTGAGCCATCTCCCCAGCTCCAAGGTTAATTAATTTTTTTAAACACTGAAAGCCAACTGCAGCAAACATAGTTTCCTGAGAAAAGCTCCTTAAACCTTAGGGATAAAGTCCAGCATTTCTCCCTAGCATCAAACCCTAAATATTTCCTGTATTACCTGCAGCACATTTCAGGAATTAATAACTGAGGCTGATATTCGGGATGACCTCAAAGTCTTTGAAGTGGAGGGTCAGGCATGTATGAAGCTGACCTAATTTTGTACATTGATTCCAGAGACTAAGCTCTGCCCAAGTCCCTAGAGGAATGGTCCAAAGGACTAATCACATCCAAGCACTTTAACTGCAAGCACTTTGTTTCCTTCTGTGTTGTTAGACTTATATTGGCCCCCTTTCAAAGTATCTGAAAGGAAGAAAAGAAGCAAAGTTTTTGAAAATTGAACTGAGGTTTCAAGCCCTGTGATAAATATCTCACTGTGTTATTTTCATACACTAAAACCTTCAGCAGCTTGCTTTTCCTTTCTGACTCAGATCTAAATCCCTTGGTGTGACTTTCAACTCCCTGAACACTTTGGCCCCCTCACCAGTCCATTCTTTCTCATTTCTATTCCTCAACCTGCATCTCTAACCTAGTTAAATGGATTCCCTACACATGTAAAAGTTCATTAATAAATCCTTTTCTTTTCTTTTAGTTTGTTGTGTTTTGTTGTTTTGAGACAGTTTCATTGTATGTTATTACAGTGTATGTTTATCCCTAAGTAGTCCAGGCTGGCTTCTAATTCACAGTCCATTTGCTTAGTCTCCAGATTTCTGGCATTATAGATGTATCAACATTTTGAGCCTACTGCTCTTTAAATAAAACAAAACAAAATTTGTGTGGCACATATGTGTGAATGCCTGCAAAACACAGAATCTGGTGCTGGAGTTAAAAGGCAGCTGTAAACTACTCCATGTAAGATGGGAACTGAACTCAGAACTTCTGGAAGAGCAGCAAGCACTCGCTCTTAAATGTTAAGCCATCTCAGACAGGTGGTGGTTATGCACGCCTTCAATCCCAGCACTTAGGAGGCAGAGGCAGGCAGATCTCTGTGAGTTCGGGGAGAGCCTAGTCTACAAAAGCTAGTTGCAGGACAGGCTCCAGAGCTACAGAGAAGCTGGTCTCGGAAAAAAAAAAAAGGAAAAGAAATTAAACCATCTCTGCAGCCCCAACATTCTATTTTTAATTAATTTCAAAAACTTGAATTTTGAAATAATCTTTTGGGGAGAGCATAATAGTTGGTCCAGGCTGGCCTCAAACACACTATGTAGCTGTTGCTGGCCTTGAACTCATAATCCTCCTACCTGAAACTCCCAAGTGCTTGGATTATAGGCATATGCTACAACACACGGCATAATTCCGTTTAAGTTTTTTTTTTTTGTCTTTTGAGACAGGGTCTCTTTATATAGCCCTAGTTGACTTAGAATTCACTATGGAGACCACCCTGGAGCTCACAGAGCTCTGCCTTTTTCTGCCTCCAGAGCACTGGGAGTAAAGTTGTATGCCGCCATACCCTGCCTCATAGTTTGCCTTTTATTAGTTATTATATGTAACCAGTATAGATAATGTACATACTCTTCACCCATATCTACTGGCTATCAGTAACTCAGCTACCCTCTCTTTAGTATTCCCTGTTTTTATTAGTTTTTCAAATTCTGACTTATTTTGTTTGTGACAACAATCATCCTACTTCAGCTTTTTTTTTTTTTTTTTTTTGAGACAGGGTTTCTCTGTGTAGCCCTAGCCATCTTCCAACTGGTTCTGTAGACCAGGCTGTTTCCCGTAATGCATCCTTTTAAAATATAGAATATCTATTAATTGTTCTTTAAAATGAAATTACTAGACTTAGTGGTTCATTCACACCTACAATCTTGGCACTTAAGAAGCTGAAGTAAGCTGGGTGATGGTGGCACATGCCTTTTGAGAGTCTGGTGGATCTCTGAGTTCAAGGCCAGTGTGATCTACAGAGCTTGTTTCAGGATAACCAGGGCTACACAGAGAAACTCTATCTTGAAAAATTAAAACCAAACAAACAAAAAACCCAAAAGTAGGGGGTTGGGCAGTGGTGGCACACACCTTTATTCCCAGCATTTGGGAGGTAGACGGATACATGGTTAGAGAAATAGCTGGAGTTGGGTGGATTGAACTCTCTGATGAGGAAATCACAGCACCCAGGAAGTTAAATACGGTTAACAGAGAGGTGGGTTATTGCATACAGCTGAACCAGGGGAGCAGGATTTATGTGTGGAGCTGGATCAAAGAAAGATACAGGCAGAGGTAATCTTGTTAGGCACAATATCTTAAGTCTTCAGACTATAAAAGTCTGGGAAAAGAGTGCTATAGTGGAAGTTTTTACATACACTGTCAACTAGAAGAGAAGGCTTTGCAGTTTCTCTGAGCCTTTACCTGGAAAGGCTTTGCCATTTTTCTTGAGTCTGAGGCTTTGGGATCCTTGGCATGCCTGTGTCCCTGTAAGCAGCACACATTCACTCAGAACATCACTCACTCGGGCCTTCTTCCATTCCCTGTAGATATAGTAAATTTTATGTTTTGTATATAATACCACAATTAAATGTAAAAAGTAAATTTCACTCTTTTTCATAATATATATGATCACTCTTTTATAGGAAGTCATTTAGTTTTTTTTCTCTTATTACTATTTCAGCAAATATCACAATCATAATCTTTGAGATTTCTTTATAACCTATTAGAACTTTATAGAAGTAAGTGTATCATATATTGTCATTCTTTCAGGGGTCAAGTCCTTCCTGCTCACACACTTCTGAACACAGTAGATGTTGAACTTATCTATGAAGGAATCAAATATGTACTTAAGGTATGCAATCCCCACCAAAGTCTACACTTTAGTTTCTATCTTCTCTTCTGTTCTTAAAACTAGTTTTCTTAGGCTGAGAGACAGAGAAAGTTTGTTTTTGTTTATGAATTGGAATATTCCAGTCATTATTTGTGTCAGTGTCAGGAATTAGCATTTGGCAATTCTGTGAAAAGCTAGTTATTTCTCACCTTTATATACTTCCAAGAGATAATGAAGAGGCAGGGAACAGCTGGAAGAGAGAAAAACAGTTGAAGTTACCCCGGTTTGCTGGTAACAGGTGTAAGCAGCACTAGAGTCATCATTCTCTTCTTGACAACTTCTTAACCTTTATCTTTGAAATACTACATTGTGTCTCAGGCTGTGCTTGTCTTTCCGGCCCTTGTTTACTGCAGGTGACTCGACAGTCTCCCAACTCTTACGTGGTGATCATGAACGGCTCATGTGTAGAAGTTGACGTGCATCGGCTGAGTGATGGTGGACTGCTCTTATCTTATGATGGCAGCAGTTATACCACTTACATGAAGGAGGAAGTGGATAGGTGAGTGACTGTTTAAGGTCTAGTTTCTTGCCATTGTATTAACTTTTACATTTACTGTTAGGATTATTCCAAGAGTACAAAAGTGTTTATAATTGTCTATGATTGTAAGCATGTCTCAAGCTGGGTGTCATTTTCTGTGCCTGTGGTTTCAGTTACTCAGGAGGCTGAGTTCTTTCTTCCTTGAGGGAAAGAGTTTAAGGCCAGCATATGCAACTTAAAGTGCTCCTGTCACTTAAGGAAATAAAACATGTTTCCCTGCCCCTCCAATGCAGTAGACAATGAAAAGTAATTTACCCTTGAAACAAACTATAATAATTGATAGTTCTTGTATATTGATTAGAATTTATATAATCATATAAAAATATTAATAGGTGCATACTGTTTTTCCTTTACTATACCTACAAATTATTATCTTTGAATACTATTTGTACTTTTCTTTTTTAAAAATATTTATTTTTTGTCATTTACATGTACATATATATGTGTACTGTGTGTGTGCAGGAGCCAGTAGAGGTTAAAAGAAGGAGTTGCGTCTCCTGAAACTGGAGTTGCAGGTCGTTGTGAGCCACCATGTAAATGCTGGGAATTTATTATTTATCTCCAGTCCTTTGCAAGAACATCAAATGTTCTTATCTTACACCCGCACTTCCCAGTCTCATAGCTCAGGTCTTGCTGTGTACATAATGATATTGAACTTCTTTATGATCTTCTTGCTTCTACCTCCTGCATGCTGAAGTTATCAATATACATCACCACACCTGATTTATGTGGTCCTCAGGACTGAACCCAGAGCTTCATGCATGCTAGGCAAGCACTGTACCAACTGTACTACATTCTCAAATCTCTGCATCTCTCTCTCTTTAGTAGTATATCACACCAGCCATATTGTTGTGAGAATTGAATGGTTCGATCTATTTGGAATGCTTAAAGTATTGCTACAATATTGTTATTGTTCCACAAATGATATAGCTGAGCTTGATATTTCATGCCTGTAACTCTAGCGTTGAGGAAGCTGAAGAGGACTGAGGCCAGACTCGGCTACATAGTGAAGTTCTTTCGGAGAAAGAAATAGAGACAAAGAGAAGGAGAAAAATGAAGGAGGGGTTATTAGTTATTATAGCATCATTATCTTTGTATTTTATATAATTATTCTTTTTTAAAGTTTATGTTGTATTCCTTTATATAATCATAATTTATTCCATCTAACTCTTAACTGAGGATTGTTACTAAAATCATATAAATAAGGACCAGCAAGATAACTAGGCAGATAAAGGCACTTGCTGCCAAGCTTGATACCTAAGTTTAATCCTTGACACTCACATGGCAGAATAGAGAACCAACTCCTCCAAGTTGTCCTCTGACCTTCATAAATGCACATACCCACACATGATACAATTGCATGTAAACTAAATAAATAGATATATAAGATATACAACTTAAAAATTATAAACAAAGATACAGCGAATACCTTGTTTGTATGTGTGCATTGTATATGTGATAATATTTTCTTTGGGTTGTTTGTTTGTTTTTTGGTTTTTCAAGACAGGGTTTCTCTGTAGCTTTGGACCCTGTCCTGGAACT
Source organism: Dicrostonyx torquatus (assembly GCA_028555095.1). Taxonomy (NCBI): domain Eukaryota; kingdom Metazoa; phylum Chordata; class Mammalia; order Rodentia; family Cricetidae; genus Dicrostonyx; species Dicrostonyx torquatus. The sequence goes on along the minus strand of JAQHUG010000027.1, from coordinate 12,356,791 downwards.
TGCTCTGTAGATCAGGCTGGCTTGAATTCACAGAGATCCACCTGTCTCTGCTTCCTGAGTGCTGATTAAAAGTGTGCGCCACCACCACGTGGCTTACTTATTGTTTTTAAGACTGACATTTCTCTCATTTTGCTTTATAACCAGAGTGCTTTATTGGCTTGCCTGTTCTACTTATCTCTTAGATACCGAATCACAATTGGCAATAAAACCTGTGTGTTTGAGAAAGAAAATGACCCATCTGTAATGCGCTCACCTTCTGCTGGGAAGTTAATCCAGTATATCGTGGAAGATGGAGGCCATGTGTTTGCTGGCCAGTGCTATGCTGAGATTGAGGTCAGGGTGGGGAATAGGCTACTGGGTCATGGGAGGGAACATAGGTTGGTGGAAATAGACTAGGATTGGAACTAACAGAAAGGAAGAACATCAGTTAATTTAGTGTAGATTGTGAATCTTAAGATTTAAAAACAAAACTTCACTATTTTCCTTTGACAGGTGAAGACACCCGAGCTTTAAAAAATATAGTAGCATGAGTACTAAATGACAGTTGCTGTGCTTACTCTTGACTACTACAGGACATGCTGGTAGAGTTGGGCACAAAGCAGATGAGTAATGAAGTGTGATGAATTCTAAGAACAAGAGGGTCACCTAACCGTAACTGAGGTAGGGTGTGAGGTCAGGAAAGGCATCCTAAAGAAGAGACGCTTGCTTAGTCTTCCTTTTGAAAAGATAGATAGCTGGTGAAGATGGGCAGGAGACAATGCTTGACATTGATGCCCAGAAACAAGACAGTGTGTTGCAGTAGAATTTATTGAGCATAGATTAGGATTTGATGTGGGGTGACAGGTAAAAACTCCATAGAAGGAAATTGAGATCTTGATGGAGCCTTTGACTGTCCTGAAGCCCACAGGGAATCATTGAAGGATTTTAAGTGGGAATATGGTATGATGGGATTTAGGCTCTAGAGTGAAGGTTTGGGTGGACCTTACTGGAGGTAAATGCTGTGAAGGGACTACATCTCATAATAGATTTTTAAAAAGTACTCCAGGGGATCTGACACTCTTACACAGACAATGTCCACACAAAATAAATAAATAAAAAGAAAAAAAAGTAATCTAGGCCTGAAATGGAATGACCTAGCACAGAGACACTGCAGCGAAGATGTTAGTGATCGGTTTAGAAGTTGTACTTACTGGTGACTGGTGTCCAGTAAGGAGAAAGGTGTGGAAAATGCTGGTATGAGAAGTAAATTCACAAACAGTAGCAAAATGTATTTAGTTTAGAAAAGTGTTGTAATCCCAGCACTTGATATGCCTGAGGACCAGGAGTTCAAGGTCATCATCAGCTACATAGCAAACTGATTAAGCGACAAAGACAGCTTTGGGTTCAACAAACCATGAAAACAGTCAAAAATCCAAAATCAAAGCAGGAATCATTAGTATCTGTTTTTAATCCTCAGATATGCTCTGAGAAATTTACCAGTTGCCTGCCTTAATATGTCACTGGAGATTTTGATAGATTCCCATTTTTGGAGGGTTAAACTAAGTGTATTCCAACTTAGATGTTAAGGGGAAAACTGTCCTTTCAACTATTCTGTATTCATTACAGGTAATGAAGATGGTGATGACTTTAACAGCTGTAGAATCTGGGTGCATCCATTATGTCAAGCGACCTGGAGCAGCTCTTGACCCTGGCTGTGTGATAGCCAAAATGCAGCTGGACAACCCCAGTAAAGTCCAACAGGTAAGGAAGGCATTAGGATATCACTCCAAGAGCGAGAAACACAGGAACTTGGAGGTGCTTGATTTAACAGCTCATCTCCTCTCCAATCCTTTACTCCTTTCCCTCTTCTCCTCCTTCCTCCCTTTTTGCATTTATGTATGTCAGAGTATGTATGTGCTATTCATGTGTATGTATGTCAGAGGAGGGCATTAGGTGACCTGCTTTATCACTCTCCACCTCATTCCCTGAAGATGGTTCTCACTGAACCTGAGCTAAGCTGGCAGCCAGCAAGCACCAGCAATTCTGCTTCTGTCCCCTAACAGTGCTGGTGTGGTCGAGCCCAGCTTTTTTGTGTGGGTCCTAAGAATCTGAACTCAGGTTCTAATGCTTGTGCACTGAGTGCTCTTACCCCTGTCCTTTATTTCTTTTCATCTTGAACTCTTCCTCTTCCTGCCTCTATCTCCCAAGTTTTAGGATTGCAAGTATATGCCACCACAGTTAACTTTTTGTCAGTATTTTCATTATTATTTTTTTCCTTCTGATTTTGTGCTTGGTATTTGTGCCTGTAGTACTGTGGAACTGGAGTTTGCATTAGCCAGTAGAAAGCTGAGAGTCTGTCATTTTCTCATAGTGTTTCATTCACTGACTTCTCTCCAGATAGGTCTGTACTGTGAAAGGATATCTCAGTTTTGATGGTGCCTGAATTGTGATGGTGTTTATGCCCAGGGCAGATGGTAATGAATGATGATTTCTTGTGATCCACAGGCTGAACTTCACACAGGTAGCCTGCCACAGATCCAGAGCACTGCTCTCAGAGGCGAGAAGCTCCATCGAGTGTTCCACTATGTCCTGGATAATCTAGTTAATGTGATGAATGGATACTGCCTTCCAGATCCTTTCTTCAGCAGCAGGGTATGAATAGCTTTCTCAGGGGAAGGGTGTACAGATGTATTGATTCTCTAGAGTAACTTCACATCTCAGGAGGAATTTTTAAGATTGATTCCCCCACCTTACCCCCTTTTTGGTGCTCGGGATTGAACCCAGGGCCTTAAGCAGGCTATGTAAGCACTGTACCACTGAGTATACCTCAGCTCATAAAGAATGCTTTTAGGGGGAAAAGTTGTTTGACCTGCAGTGTTCCCACATTTTGTTGCTGGACTTGAAGTTATTTATTTATTTATTGGAATTCTCTATGTAGCTCTGGCTGTCCTAGAACTCAAGACTATGGAGACCAGGCTGACCTCAAATTCAAAGTCACAGAGGTCTGTCTGCCTCATGCTTCTGCCTCCCAAATGCTAGGATTAAAAGCATATGCCACCATTCTTGAATTGACATGACATTTTGAGTCCTTCTTAGTTTTGTCATTTGCTTGGGATTATTTCTTTTTGAATTATAGGCGGGGCAGTGTTTGATGTTTATGTTTCAGTTTTAAAGTAAGCACTGGGGACTGGAGAGAAGGCTCAGAGTTAACAGTACTTGTTCTTCTTGAGGAATATGGATTCCCAGCATTTACATGGTGGTTCAGAACCATCCGTAACTCCCAAGCACTCATGTGATGCACTTCCATGCACATAAAATAAATAAATCTAAAGTAAGCATGAACTTTGAGGTAGAGTAGATTCAGATATCTCATTTTATTTAGTGAATTGTATTAACCTTGTGTCCCATTTGATTATTTTTTTCTCCTCAGGTAAAAGACTGGGTAGAACGGTTGATGAAGACTCTCAGAGATCCCTCCCTGCCTCTTCTAGAGCTGCAGGATATCATGACCAGTGTTTCTGGCCGTATCCCCCTCAATGTGGAGAAGTCTATTAAGAAGGAAATGGCTCAGTATGCTAGCAACATCACATCAGTCCTCTGTCAGTTTCCCAGCCAGCAGGTATTTATGGAGTAACACTGTCATTACATTCTGTTGACTGCCACTGGAATTCATGCTCTAGGAGGCCTCTCTGTTTGGCTCCTTCCTACTGTGTGACTTTTTTCACTGTAAGCATTGAGTCCTTTACAAACTGCCTCCAGATATGAGCCCAATAAGGCAACGCTATATGTACAATGTAAAATATCTTATACTCTGTAAGGAAAAGTGAGCTTTGGCTGTGTATTCCTTATCACTTTGCTTTTGGAAAGAGTCCATGATTAGAGTTGTTTTTGTAAGAGTGACATGAAGGATATTGGTAATCTGTTTGTCTGACCCTCTCTGACTACCCCAGGAGTCCTTATCCTTTGCTATAATGCAGGGTTATATAGGGAGTAAAGCTGGGGAAGTAAGGAGTAAGGTGTGGATTTTTACCTTAGACTAACTTTTGCCTATCACAGTGTCTGGGTAAATGTAGTTCTGTGATGTAATCATTAGTGTATCTGGGAAAGGGTGGAAAGAGTTAGAAATCTTTGTTTATTTAGCAAGCTTCTAAACTTTTAGTAACTTCCTACTGCCAACAACATGTCAAAGATGGGAGTTATCATGTTATATAACCAAGAAGATTTCTTTGGTAGTGGTGGTGATGTAGAGAATGTGCATTGGGTCCCTTTGACTGGAAGGGCTTCATTTTTCTTACTTCTTTTGCCTTAGATTGCCAACATACTAGATAGTCATGCAGCTACACTGAACCGGAAATCTGAGCGGGAAGTCTTCTTCATGAACACCCAGAGCATTGTCCAGCTGGTGCAGAGGTAGTCATGTGGGTCTCCAGAGTCTCATGCCTTCTTTGCTTTCAACTGGGCATGTAAACATTTACTTCAAATCTAACTTTGAGAAGAAAGAACTTTATCTCTCAGAAAGTGCCTTGTGTCTTTTTGCTATCTTAGAATTATGACCTAACTCAGTCAGTATTTCTGCTGTTTTCATAATATTCTGTCAGTTATTGTGGCCTCTAGATCCTATTGTTTTCTTTTTATTGCTGTTTTGATGAAGATCCTAATTTTTCTTTTACCATAGACTCAAATGTGTTTATTGTTTGTATTTTATTGATCCAGGTATTGGAACTAAAAAATTATCCAGAGCATTTTCAACTTTAAGATATTTAAGTTTTTCAAAAGTTCTTAGCCATTTGAAGCTAGATGATGACTCAGCAGTAGAAGCTAATTCTCAGTGTCATTAGATACGGATACAAAGTCTGGGGAGTGAAGAGTAGAATGCTTTTTCTTTTCTTTTTTCTTTCCTTTCCTTTCCTTTCCTTTCCTTTCCTTTCCTTTCCTTTTCTTTTCTTTTTTTTTTTTAAAGATTTATTTATTTATTTTGTTTACAGTGTTCTGTCTGCATGTATGCCTGCAGGCCAGAAGAGGGCACCAGATTTCTTTACATATAGTTGTGAGCCATCATGTGGTTGCTGGGAATTGAACTCAGGACCTCTGGAAGAACAATCAGTGTTCTTAACCTCTGAGCCATCTCTCCAGCCCGTGCTTTTTATTTTCCTCTTCTGCTTTTCCTTTATAAAAGGTTTATGCACTGAAGTTACTTTTTAGCTTAGAATTTAAGTTAATATGTTTGGGTGATTGAATTTTCAACCTGAAAATACAAGCTACAAGCCTGTCCTATATTCAGAGGGAAAGCAGTTCAGGGGAAAGTCTAGAAAGTAAATTTGCCCATTGAGCTTATTTAATAGTATTGGTCTGTCCTGCTTCATAGGTACCGAAGTGGCATCCGTGGCCACATGAAGGCTGTGGTGATGGATTTGCTCCGACAGTACCTGCGTGTAGAGACACAGTTTCAGAATGGTAAGCTTTGTCCTAAGGACTCTCTAAGGAAGTCTGTAGTTCTGATTACTGTGTAAGAGCTAAGCCATTTCACCCTGATTCTAACACTTTCTTCCCATTAACAAACTTTCTCATTTAACTTCCCTGAAAAACTAAAACCTTCATACCTCACCAGTATGAAAAAGAACACTAACATAACATAGCTTGGTGAAACTGGAACTCCAGTGTGCTTCCAAGGAAGAATTGAAATGTTCTTGTTGTGAAGGAGGGTTCATCTGTATTTCTGTGCTTTGATTGGTTAAATAAAAAAGCTGCCTGGGCCATTTGATAGGGCAGGACTTAGATAGGCTGGGAAAAGAAAAGAGGATGCTGGGAAGAAGACGGGGTCAGAGCCAGTCTCCATGGAGCTCTCGCCGCAGATGGATGTATCTTAGAACAGTCCGGTAAGATCACCACCTTGTGGTGACATACAGACTTTTATAATGGGTTAGTTTAGATGTGAGAGGTAGCCAAGAAAAGGCTAGAGATAATGGGCAAGGCAGTATTTGAATTAATACAGTTCTCCTGTGGTTATTTCAGGCATAAGCAAGCAACCAGTGGCTGAGCGAGTCAGCAGCTGGAGGCTGGGGAACACAACACACACCTTTCCCCTATTTACAACATTGTTGAGATTGTCATTCCTGTTGACATCTTCTTGACCTTGTGTAGTGAGAGTTGGTTGAGTCATAACCAGCCTGAAAATTGAAAGTCTGAAGAGCTTGCCTCTCAGCAACTAATCCAAAGTTTGAACCATACGCATATGGGAAGGGCTTAAAATCTTCACTACTTTTTATTGTGTCATTTTGTTGGAATTTATCCCTGGCTTTCTCTGAAGAGCTTCACTAAATGATGGATACCTTGGTTAAGATTTTAAAGCTACATACTGTTGTTTATGGCATCCAGCCACAAGATGGCAGTGTAACACCAAATTCTCTCTTCCCGTGCTCTGCTCACTTTTGCAGCATTTAAGAGATGGCTCTACCCTTTATGACCAGTTAAATCCCCCAAGCAGATATTAGCAAGTTAAATCACATTGGCTTTATGCCAATTAAAGCAAGGTTGATAAATTCAGGCGCAGTCAATTTATCATGTACTAGTAGAATAAGAAAGAATAAACAGGGTCATTATCTCAAGATATTAGGGATAAAAATATTGAACAAAGTTGAGTATGGAATGAAATGATATTTTTGCTAGTTGGCGTGTTCCCACCTCTACTCCTATACTGGGGATAATTCAATAAGTTACATCTTTACTACTGAAATGGAATATTTAAACAGTACCAAGATGATGAACGAGGCATCCACACTTCATTCCGTACATTCAGAACCAATTTCAAGTAAAGACTTACATATCTATCAAATAGGCAAAATTATGAAATTTTAGGATATCCTTATGACCTCAGGATAAAGAAGAGTTTATCATACTACCGACAGGAAGTGCATACTGTAATGGAAACAACTGATTCATTCTGTCTGCTCAGGAACTTCTCTTCATCCCATGTACTGTTAAGAAATCGAGAACATAGGCTGCAAAGTGAGGGGAGCTATTTATAAAATTTACACCTACGATAGGATTAGTACTAGTATGTAAAACGCAATCGAACATAAAAATGGGCAAGAGAGAGAAAAAGATATTTCACAGAAGAGGAAGCACAAATAATCCATAAACTTCAAGAAAATGCTCACTCCCATTACCAATTACAGAAATAGGAACCCAAATCACAGATTTTATAATCACATTATTATCTTATACTGCCCTTGGGAATGGAAGTGCAAATGGCATGATTGCTTCAGAAAACAGCATGTCCATATCTAATAAGTCTTTCATAAAGTTGAGTTTTTATTTTTGCTCTTTAGTTTAGTAATCTTACTCTAAGATATAAGGACCATTTTGTGTTACTACTATTTATAATAGCAAAAAACAAAACAAAACAGAGGAAACCCTCAAAATATATACAAATAGAATGACCTTTTGATTTCTAGGATATTCCTATAGTGGAATATTGTATAGCAGTGAAAATAGATGATTCCTAGGAACACATATAAACAAGTGAATCAGTACATAGTGTGATTCTGTTTTATCAAGTTCAAAACCAGGAAGAAAGAAGTTAGATATATTGACAAGTGTAAAGAAAGCAAAAAAGTATTAATATAAAATTCAGCTTAGTAATTGTTTTTTAAGAATATATAGTAGATAGGGGTATTAAGAGGTACTAAATGTATTTTTAAATTTAGTAGCTTTGAAGGTAAGTATTTTGGTTCATTCTTCTATCGTGTGGGAATCTGAGGCAAAAAGACTGCCAAATTTAAGGTCAGCATTGTACCATATACTGAACTAGGAAGGGGGTCTAGGAGATTATAACTGGAGAGATGGTTCATCAGTAAGAGCATTTACTGCACAGCTCCCAAGGATTCCACACCTCTTCTGTCCTTTCTGAGTTCCTGTGTACATGCGGAATACATATAAAATAACATGCAGAAAATAACATGTATATGCATAGAAATAACCATGCTACTCTTTATTTTTATTTTTATTATTTTTTTGATTTTCGAGACAGGCTTTGGAGCCTGTGCTGGAACTAGCTCTTGTAGACCAGGGTGGTCTCGAACTCACAAAGATCCGCCTGCCTCTGCCTCCCGAGTGCTGGGATTAAAGGTGTGTGCCACCACCGCCCGGCTCTTTTTTGTTTTTTTAAAGACGTGCTCTAATATATATATATATAATATATTTATAATATAATATAAATAATTTATGATATAAATATATGATATATATTTAAGCACATATATATTTGTGTGTGTGTATATATATATGCTTAAATATATATATAAGCATATATATATATGCTTAAAGAAAAAAATTTCAGAGTCAGATAGTGATGGCTCACACCCCTAATCCCAACACTTAGGAGGCAGAGGCAGGCAGATCTCTGAGTTTGTGGTCAGCCTGGTCTACAGAGCAAGTTTCAAGACAGCCAGGACTACACAGAGGACTACACAGAGAAGTCTGTCTTCTAACCAAAATAAAACAACAACAACAAAACAATTGAAATAGCACATAGACATTTATTCATTTGAAATAGTGTATGGTTATTGATTCATTTCAACTTTTAGTATATACTTTATGTATTTAAGGGTTTTGTTTTGGTTTTCTGGTCTGGAGAGATGGCTTAATTAAGTGTTTAAAAAGAAGAATACAATATAGACAATCTGCTCAGCAGCCATATGGCATCCCTCTTCTGACCTCCAATGACACATTGCATGCATGTGGTGTACAAACACATGCAGTTAAAACACCCATATACATAAGATAATTTTTTTTTCATTTCCCTTTTTTCTGTTTAAACAAAAAAGAAAGGCTTTCATTTTAACATAGTAAAATTACATATAACAAAACAGTTATCAAGTAAGAATTACAGTTACCATATTTAGATCTGTTTTATGTTTTATCATAACTAAGGAAAACTAAAACT
>JAQHUG010000027.1:12315898-12345998 GCA_028555095.1 Dicrostonyx torquatus | reverse complement strand
TTTTGTTTTTTTTTTTTTGAGTGGCTTATTATTTGCTCCTGTGTCTCCTCACCTCACTTGAATATGTTCTTTTTTTTTTCCCTTGCTCCTAATAATGACTGTTGCTCAAAGTATTTATTTTGTCACTACAAAGCTGTGTCTCAGTAGAGGGAGTACAGGACAACCACTTTATTTAAGGCCATGCTGAAGATCAGACATGGTTAACAAGTGCTCTACCATTCAGCTACATCTTTAGCTTAAGGGCAACTAATTTTTAAACATTTCCCATTTTATCAAAATTGGATCTTTTATTTGATTGGCTGCTTTCTAGCTAGTATAATCTAGTATTTTTCAAACATACTAGTTTCATTTTGAAATATACTATTTATGTTAATTTCTGATATTTAAAACAGAAAAGTTAGGAAATGTTATTCTAGGAAAACACACTGACACATTTTAAACATCACTGCTTTCATTTGTAGTTAAACACAGAATCTGAATGGTGTGATAATCCTTTGATATTGTGATTTCATAAAATACTTGCCCACAAATATATAGACCCTAATTTTTCTTTCTTGGAAATTTAATTTAGAGCCATGCATCACTTATGCTCCTTCATAGATACATACATAGATATGCCAGAGATTTGTTTATGTTGCAGAACTCAAGTTTCCTGTCCAGCATTACCCTGCCTCTGGTGTCTTACAGAAGGCCAGCAAAGCATGCAGAACTATACTCCCTATAACCTTTGTTGCATGTGATCCACCACATCATGTACACTGTGGTTTTGTTGTAGAAATTTAGAAATCTGGACATTGCTTTTCCTTGTCTTACAGTGGAAATATTGATCTCCAATATAGCAGATGCACTTAAGAATATTGTGAAGTTTTATTTCTTGAGCTAAAACAATTCTTAGAAGTTAGGGTGACGCGTTCTCAATGAGTCAGATGTGTCAAATGGAGTAGACTGGAAAGATGACAGGATTAATGATTTTAATGTTTATTTTGTTAATATATATTTATGTTTGCCTACATGTATCCATGTTCCTATGTGTGAGTGTATGTACTTGTATAGGTGTGAAAGACAACTGTTGGTCAGAAATGCCATTAATTTCTTTTGATACAAGGTCTCTGTTTGGCCTGAGGCTCACTAATTAGATTAAACTGTTTTTCCAACAAGTCCCAGAGATTGTTCTGTGTCTGCCTCTAACCGTAGGGTTATAAACATGTGACACAATGTTGGGCATTTTTATGTGGCTCTTAGGGTCATATTCAGGAGCTGGTGCTTGTGAGGCAAGCACTGTACCTGCTGAGCATCTTCCCAGCCCTTTACGTTTATTTTTAAGCACGAAACTTTCCCTTTTAAGGAAATTATTCCAAGAGAACAAATAAGATCATGAAGAGAAAAAAAGGACTCTTTCCACCTTTATTTTAAAGGCATAGCCCTGTCCCTTCTATTTTCTAAATAAAATCAAGACCCAAAGAGGTCAAGTAATTGACATAATGAATTGATAATAGAGCTAGGCCTGGTTCCAGGTTTTGGGGTCCCATGGATTCTCATGATTCCTGATCTGGTGCTTCTTTTATGGCCCACATGCTAGCTCTGTCTAATTCCATGAAAAAAAAATCCTTAAGATGTTTCTTCTCACTGCTTAGCAAGTATGTTACAGGCATTAAGAAACAGCCAATAGCATGTAAGGCTGACGCTTCATGGATACATGATGAGGACCAGTTTTCTTTACCACTTGCAGGGCACTACGACAAATGTGTGTTTGCCCTTCGAGAAGAGAACAAAAGTGACATGAACACTGTGCTGAACTACATCTTCTCTCACGCTCAGGTCACCAAAAAGAATCTTCTGGTCACAATGCTTATTGTGAGTATCAGGTTTGTTGTTTTTGCTGTTTCCAGAACTTGTAAGGTTGGTTGATGTTATGCAAAATGGTGTGTGCGTGTGTGTGTGTGTGTGTCTGTCTGTCTGTCTGTCTGTCTGTCTCAGAATAAAAGCTGCTGTCTTATAATTATGGTAAGTAGAGCCTGGGCTGCGGATAAGTAGCTGCTGTATCTAAAGCAGTGCACTACAGTTAGGAAGGGATTGTTTTGCATAGGCTGTGTACAGAAACTTAGTTCTCTTCGCCCCGCTTGTAAATGCCTGGCCCTTTCTATTAGCGTGACGACAGCTTTCTAATGCAGTTTCCTCTAAGCAGTGTGCTGCTGCACATTAACTCTTGTGTACATCCAGCAGTGCAAACACTGGTTCTTGTGTCAGAAACAAAATAAAATATGAGAAATTTAGTACTCTCCCTCCCTCTCCAAAAAAGCAATTAAGTGTATTTAGCTTCTTCTTTGGCCTTTCTTCTTTGATTTACATGAAAATCTATGCTCAGTGAATCAATTATATTGCAGTGAATCAGTTCTTTTGTCCTTGTTTCTGACTAATACAAAAATTAGTAGAAAATGGGAGGAGGAATAAAACTGGCAACTGAGTTGAAATCAGATACATTTGCCTCTAGTAGAAGTTTGCAGGGCTGAGGGTTTTCATGTTGGTTTCAAGTTCTCTACTCCCAGTTCTTCCTGGCTGAGCTAGTATGCAGTGTTTGAGAACAATAGGGCTTTTAGAGGACAGGACCTGCTGCTGCACATTTGCCTTGCCAGGGACTGAAGTGCAGTTCACTCTCTGAACTCCCTTTCCCAGCGTTTTATGGAATGAACATTTCTTACACTTATAATTCCATCATTTCTTCATGGAAGGGAAAACCACCTTATAAATCTTCATTGCCGTTTTTTATGTAATCCCTCAGAATGAAAGGAAACAGTCTTCCTTGTGTCTCTGGTTGACAGCATTGCCACTCACTCAGCCATCTGCCACATTAGTTGGCTGTATCAGATGTAGCATTTTTTAGGTAGCTGCTTTAAAAAAACATGTCATAGGGAGAGTTCATTACCTTTGCTACCCTAGAATGGCTGCCTTTTGAAAAAAATCAGGCCTTTGAGATGGGCACAATGTACTATTTTAACTTTCCCATGAGATAGTTTTCTGCAAAGAATTTATAATTTATAGCAACTTACTGTTTATTTTCCCTTAGAAATATTACTTTTTTTTTTCTCAAATTTTAATGCAAGGATTACACTTGGAGAAAGTCAAGACTTGCTGACAGAGAAGGGTAATATTAGAAAGTCGAAGGAGCCATCAGTGTGGACCAAAATGGGACTGGAATTTGCCTTTATAGGAAGCTAATTATGGCAAATTTTTCATCTTATTATGATTACCTTTTTAAGAACTTAACAGTTTTCTGCACTAAAAATAGACCAAAGCCCAGAATCCTTGGAGCAGCAGAAGAGTAATGATCGTCCAGGACTGTCGCTGGGTTTCTTAAATTCTAATTTGTAAGATATAGGGGCTCGGCTTGCTCCTTTTGCGGAGTGATTGTAAGTAACGCTTGCCTTAAGAATCTCATTATTGGAACACGGAGCCATATTTCCTCTGAGAATTCTGGAGTAGCTTTGAGCCGGGGCTGTTCATTTCTCAAGTAATCACGCTGGTGTGATGGAGAGAGAAAATGGCAGCTGTTCGGAGCTCAGGCCTTCAATTTTCTTCAGAGTCCAGTCACTCAAGTGTGTAATTACACGGGGGTGCTGCAGAGGCGTTGGGCCCTGTCAGAGAACCAGTTTGAGGCTTTGCTTGCTGCTTTTGCCAGTCAGGACAGCCAGAAGCCAATGGGACCCTGACTTGGTGCTGTTTTCCCCCCACCTTGTCATCCTGATTATTTCTTACCTGCATGGATAGTGCCCAACTTTCTTCATAGCAGGCTGAGTTCTGGCAGCTGGATTTACCCATTTCTCTATTTTAAAATCTTTACTTCTTTTTTTCTTCTAAAAGCAAGACTTAGTAAGCTTAATAGTATCTATAGTCTTGCATACTACTAACTTCTTTTCAAATATTATTTTCATCTTATTGTAAAAATTTTGATATCAAGAAATTAATTGTTATGATTGAGATCAGAGCCAGCTATCAGTGACTTAAAGATAAGGGAAAGCCTCAGATGGTGCCCCTTTCCAACCTGTTTTTGTATTTCTGAATGTCAGGCATATTTTCCTTTTTGACAGTGTCCTCCCCCACATCTGCAGTAATGGTGGTAGCTTGTAAGAGGCATTTTAGTTGTTTGAATTCCTTTTTGTCTAGGTCTTACTGTCTTTTACAGATGTCACTGGGACATGGTAGCATTTCAATTTCCCCAACTTGTGTTCTCTTTTGGTCACCTTTCTTTGCTTACTTTGGTCTCCTGATTGATGTTTATGTGCCCAGCATTCCAATCTCTGCTTTCTAGAAGTAAGAATGTTGATGTGTACTTTGCTGAGCCATATGATGACTTCTGGGCCTTTGAACCTAAAGGAGGGAATCAAGAAAATCAAATTGCACCAATGGAGAGGTGCTGTGTTCCTTTGCAAGTTGTTAACATATGTTGCATAGTGTAACTTGCCCCAAGGGCTGCTAAGCAAATTTCTATTGAGTAGACTTCTTCAGTGCTTTTGTTCACGAGAACTTACTTTCATGAAACATGCTGTGTGTAGAAGCTTCTGATTTGATTCACACAGAGCATATAAAATGCAGACCAGTTCCTTCTTTCTTTTATCATAACTACATGTAATTTATCCAGTGTGTAGCTAAAAAGCAAAATCTTTCTCAGAAATCTCATATTTAATAAACGTTCAGTTTTACTTCTGTTTTCCGATAAAATGCCTGATCAAAAAGCAATTTAGGGTAAAAGGAGTTTATTTTAGTTTTAAAGGCCACGTTAAATTTTATTATTGTGGAGAAGTCAAGGCAGGAACTTAAATAGCAAGTCACATCACATCTCCAGTCAAGAGCAGAGAGAAAGAAATACATGCATGCTCACTTGCTTGCATGTGCTCAGCTTGATTTCTTCACTTTTGCACAGTTCAGAGCACCCTGTCTAGGGAATTGTGCTACCCATCATGGGCTTGGGCTCCTTCCCAAATTAATTAGGACAATTCCCCACAGATATGCCCATAGGCAAACCCACATTGAGAAGCTCTTTCCAGGTGTTTCTAGGTTTTGTCAAGTTGACACTTAAAGCTAACAAATCACACTGAATAAAGGCAACTGATTGATAAACTCATAACATCTTTCTCAGGAGGAAACCTTACTCAGCTAAATGGTAAGTACTTAATGTTTTGAGGGTATTATATCTAAGGCCTTATTTCGTCTGTTTTGAATTGCCTCTTTTGTGGCACCTAATACCTATGATGCTAAAATTAAATCTAATTCTGTTGGGCTTTTCTATTTCCTAGTTGTGTAAATTTGGCCATGTATTGCTACTTTAAGCATATTTATTTCTGAAAATCTAAAATATTTCTTAGCAAACATCTAGAGGAGAATAAAGGCTAGAAATAATTGTGTTGTAAAGTCTTGACCAGAGGTGGTCGATAGTTTCAGCAAATGACCTAAAGTTAACCGATAGTTTATTTAAATGAACATTTTTGTTGTTGGTTTTAGTAGGTTTTTTTTTTGTGTGTGTGTGTGCTGTTTTGTTTTGGAAACACATCTGTCGACATGGTTGCCCTCTGATGACATTGTTAATGAAATTTAACAGAATGGAATAGCAGTCTTGGTCTGTCCAGTTGTCCAAAGGAAGCTTAGACAAAGTGTGTCTAGGACTGTTAGTACCCTGCTGAATGTTGGCACTTAGCATGAGTGATTCTGAAGAACACATTGTTCCTTCAGGATCTTAACACTGTGTCTGGATCAAGGCCAAAAGAATATTGAAAAGTTACTCCACACATTATTTATTATTGCTAATCTTTTTCCATTTTCAACGACAGTGGAGAGAATAATAATACTTGAGGATTGAAGAGGCTCAGTTGTTAAGAGCATTTGCTACTCTTGTACAGGACCAAGTTCAGTTCCCAGTACTCTCTTGTCAACTCACAACTGTCTATAACTACAAATATCTGAATGGAAAACTTCTAAGTTAAGAAAAACTAATGCAAATGGAGTTCCATCCAAACTATATTTGATTTTTGCCTCTGAGAAGGTCTGGTTTTTATGCTGTGTCATGGGGAGCCCAGGAAGATTGTCAACCTGTACTTGGGAATAAATAATTACTTCATGTTTTATTTTTTTCACTGAATTTTCATATTTTCTCCCACCCCATCTCACCCCCCCCTTTTTTTAAATGGATGCTGTTTTTCCCCTACCTTCTTTCTCATTTCCTCTCTCTCATGAAAAGAAATGTGACTTTGTATATTTCATTCGGTTTTGTTTTTCAAGTTAGAATAGGACCTGTAGTTAAGCAAGAGGATAACTTAATTTTTCCTCAACCTCAGTTGCTTTCAAAGGGATGTTCCCTATCCAAATAATGCTGCAGGTTGGAGAAGTGAATGGCTTCATTTCATTGATTTTTGCAGCTGTTGGCCCTTAGCCTAGTTATTTACAATGTTTGCAAATTATTTGACCTAGAATTCTTGTATGTTTTGAGAAGTGTTAGGGGACTGTTCTCATGATTGAAGTAAATAACTCAGACAGCAATGTGTTTATACATTATAGGAGTGTTAGGAAAGGAGAGGTTAGGATAGAGGAACTTATCTTGGTTTCTCTACCTGCTCTTACTATGTTTTTTGCTTTTTGTCTTCTTATGGTCTTGTCTTGCTGATGTGCATATCTGCTAAGGTTCTGTTTTGCAAAAGATGAAATTGAGTTTCAGTTTCCCTTTTTTGCTTATGCCTAGGATGGGTGGGAAACAAACCACTGGGTGTTGATTATATAGTGTTGATTGTAAGACATCATTTTCTTATATAATTTGAGCCAGAAGGTCAAGTGGGGAGAAAGTTTGAGATGCCTTCTTCCTAGCATAATGGTATTGAATATTCCAAAAGTATTTTTGCCTTGTGACCTGGAAAGTATTGCTGGTTTTGGAAAATGTGTTTTGGGAAATACACATTTCTCTCTCTCAGAGGCCAAATGTCCTATGCTTTTTTTAAAAGATGATATTTTAGATTTATTTTTATTGTCTATGACTATTTTTGTCTACATGCATACCTGGTATTCTCTTATTCCAGAAGAAGGTGTCAGATCCCTAGGAACTGGAGTTAAAAATGGTTTAGAGCCACTATGTGGGTCCTAGAAATCAAACCTGGGTCCTTGTGCACTTTCAAGAGCAGCAAGTCCTCTTAGGTGTGGAGCCATGTTCCAGTCCCATGCTTTCACTTGTACTTCTCTAATAAAGGTCTATACAGAGATAAAGAGTATCCTATATGAGAGAAGGTACATATGGTACAGAAATTCCTCCAGCAATGGCTGATGATCAAGAGGAGAGGGAAGGAGAACAGTGCTTAAGATGCAGCTCAGCAGCAGAGGTGTTTCCTTTCCCTGTTTAAGGTTCTGCCCACCAGAGTTGTTTTATAAGTTTATGTGTTTCTTTCCACATAATCACTTAGGATCAGTTGTGTGGACGGGATCCTACACTTACAGATGAGCTGCTAAATATCCTCACAGACCTAACTCAACTCAGCAAGACCACCAATGCTAAAGTGGCGCTGCGGGCTCGTCAGGTAAGAACATTTGTTGGTTATCTTGAAGAAGTGATATTTCTCATCGTCTGCACAGTTTTAGACACAATGCGCTTTCACAATAATAATGCAATGTTTTCATCTAATAAAGTATTTTTTAAAGACAAAGGACATGGCTATTGTTGGGTTTCTCACTTTATAAAATGCTGGTATTGTCCTCTATCTTCTCTGCCAGCCCTCACTGTAGTAATGAACCAGGGTCAGATGTAGGAAAGGAAACTGAGGTCAGGAAATGAACTCAGTATTTTTTACTTCCCAAAGGGAGCTTAGAGACAGATGAAAAGTTGTAAGTATATAGAAAATAATCAAGTGTAGAAAGCAGAAAGATAATGTCATGAATCTTCAGCACTAACAATCAGAACAACCCCAGAGAAGTCCAGTTAGCTTCACACTGTAGTCCTCATTTCCATTCCAAAAGGTTTCTGCAGGGAAGCTGAGAGTTCTCATTCCCTTTGTGTTTTCATTGCATGGGCATTGACAAGGACACAGCATTTGAAGCTGCTCAGTGACCTTCTGCTTTCTCTACAATTGTATCCATGTCACTGAACTCCTCAAAGTTATTGAACCTCTCAGTGACCTGCTGAGGATATTCAGGTCCTACTGACTCCCTGTTTGTTTGTGACACTGCTTTTACTTTCTGCCCCTCACATGTGTCGGTGTTAGCTCCTGATGCCTTCTTTTTGGCACTGAGTACCTGGGGCTGTCAAAGCAGCTTTTCTTCTCTTTCTGCTACAAAGTTGCAAAAGGCTAGCCATACTGCATCCACCTTCCCCACAGTTGCTCCTTGCCAGACCTGATTCCCAATTAACAGCTAGTCATGCAGTCCCCAAGACTAGCAGCTTTGCAAAGGTAAATCACATGCACTAATGGAACTTGATTGAAGTTGTTTGCTCTCCCTCCCCCTACCTCTGTGGGATATTATCTACAACACACATCATGGTGAGAAGCAACTGAGATTCAGTATTTGGTGGCATTGACATTATACTACAGGATCTAGACATTGTTTTACTTGTTCTCTGTTTTATCTTTGATGTCTGCATTTACAGATTTATTTTATTGCTTTTGTATCAGGTCACCTAATATGAGCCTAGAACAATCACTCCCTCAGGAACTTATGCCTCTTATTTTGCCTTCACTCTAGGTTCTTATTGCTTCCCATTTGCCATCATATGAGCTCCGCCATAACCAAGTAGAGTCTATCTTCCTATCAGCCATTGACATGTATGGACACCAGTTTTGCATTGAGAATCTGCAGGTATTTATAATAGCCCCGTCTACCACTTCACACTCCTGTTCCTTTTATTTCCATAAGCATATTTCAGTTAAAGACTTAATAAATTAATTTGACTTCTATGTAATGAAATTTTATTCCTTGAATTTTAAAAATGATTCATGTTTATGTTTTTTATGAAAATATTGCATGATTATAACTCAGCTATAAAAATCAAATAGGCCTTTTTTGATAGAAGTATCCTATTGAAGTTTCTATCTTTTGAAAGCATTCTACACCAGAATTAATTGGCAACGTTATTTGATTTCTGATGCTTGAATTTGATGGATACATAGATGACTGTTCCTCTTCTGGAGACAAAACTATTTAAATATCATTTAATTTTAATTTTATTTTAATGCTTACTATTACATTTTATAAAGAGCCAAATTTATAAGATTATTGGATAATTTTGCTACAAATGAAGGACTTCAACAATTTTTAAATAACATCATTTTCTCAGGGGTACTTTTGTGTTTTCCTTCTTGGAAATGAGAGTACCATTGTTAACTGGCCAAAGGAATCTTCATACTTCATGTAGGCTTTCCTCCTAGGGAATTTAGAAGCAGAAAGAGGTAAATTTTTATTGTGTAGTTCATAGTGGAAATCTAAGTTTTCTATTAGCCTTCAAACCTGGGATTTCTGATAGTGGAGTATTAGGCCATATTGAGAAAGTACAAATAGAGGTCTGAAATGATAATGTTCATAAGCATATTGGCATATTATTGATACATTTTGATAAACATTCTAAGAATTTTGGATGTTTTAACCCATCTAATCCTTAAGGGAAGCTTGTGGGACAAGGTATTATTATGTTTTCCAAAACCATTACGTTCATATATGGTATTCACCAGTAGAATGTTTAGGTTTCACTGAGTATTTCCATAACCTTTGCCTTTCAGAAACTCATCCTTTCGGAAACATCTATTTTCGATGTCCTACCAGACTTTTTTTACCACAGCAACCAGGTAGTGAGGATGGCGGCTCTGGAGGTGAGTATTCTGGTTTGTGGTACAACCCTCTCCATGGGTTTGCTGGAGTTTTCTGTTTGATTGATGTGATGCCTCTTCTTTTCTCTTGGTCTTTTCTTTTGGAACACTAAATGTTTACTTGGGTACTTTACTTGCTGTTTTATCTGCATTAATCACCAGCTCTCAGGTCTAATAACAGGAAAATAACTGCCAGATTTTTAAATAGTCTCTGTTTTCCAGATATTTGAATTTTCCTATTTCATAACAAATTAAGACTCACAGCATAAGTGAGTTGATCCACTTATTATACCTTACCATTTTGTGATTTGAGCCAAATGTTAGTTATATAATGTCTAATGAACTGTGGTTTAGATGCATTACTTTTCCATCTAATCCTATAGTTCTATAACATTAAAAAAAAAAAAAGTGAGACTTTGAGGTAAGGTGACTTGCCCAGAAAATACAGATTTATTTGAACTCGGGACAGTCTGACTCGAAAGGCTTTTCTGTTGCACCACAGCATACCACCTCATTAAACACAAAAATGGCAAACCTTGAATGCTTCCTTAACATAGCCAAATAGGTATATTTTGAAAATGAGAGGGAGAAGTGTTTTCAGTGATTTCATGTAATAGAACATTACATAGTCTGTGGTTAGCTTTCTTGAGTTATTTTTTTTATTTGTATTCTGTGGGTAAAGTATAAAGTATCCTACTCAGAAAATATCAAATATTTGAAATATCTTGGTATTTTTCCAGGCTTTCATATCATTTAATGAAATGCTTCTTCATATGCCTCACCTGCTGATAGAACCTCATGTAGCATGTTATGTGCATGGCAAATTGAATATGAAGTCTGGGAGTGTGGATTGCTGGTCTTGCTGAGATATACTCTGTTGCTATTTCTTTAACTATTGGATTGAGTTAGTGGGTTTGAGATACTACATGTCACATTATTCCTCACTGCTTTTTTGTGTAGTTGAGGATGGAAATCCTTCAGAACTGATTGGGGGCAGTAAGATTGGAGGTGGTGGTGGTACAAGATAGATAAAAGTTGAACTTGACCTTGACCTTCTGTTTTCCCTCTTTATTCCCCACAGTAGCCTGGAATAAGCACCTCTTGCTTTTCTAACTGCTTGATTTCTCTTGTTATGCTAATGAATTAGTAGTCATGATTTTGTATGTTCTCTTGCTAAAGAGGAAACCTCCAGCCTGTAGGTTAGTGTGAAAGGTTTATCATATACCTAGCAGCCTCATTTTATTTCACTGTATTACAGTCATGGGTGAAGCACTGAAACTCCAGCTTTAACAATTAAAACAAGATGTTATGTTCAGGGCCTTGGGCCTCTCAGGGCAAACTGCCATCTCTTTTCAAGACATTTCCTTGTTCCAGCCATCCTCTTCATTTCTGTTTTTGAAGTATATTTACTAGGGATTATTTTTTAACCAGGTATATGTTCGAAGGGCTTATATTGCCTATGAACTTAACAGCGTACAACACCGCCAGCTTAAGGACAACACCTGCGTGGTGGAATTTCAGTTCATGCTGCCCACATCTCATCCAAACAGGTGAGCTTGAGCTGGTACATACACCTAAACTAGCCAGTGGCCTAAGACATAATCAAGGGGAGTGCTAAATGACAATTCCTTGATACTTGCAGCAAGAAATGTAAATAAACAAATGGACAGATTTGAACTGAGAGAGAAGAGCTTCTTGATGCCTGTGTCTTCTGGGGAGATGCAGCGTGTTTCTAGGTAGTTAGGGTTATTCTGTTCATTCTTGTTTGTATATGTAATTAAAGACCACCCTCCCACCTCCCTCCATTTTTTCTTTCTTCCCTCCTTTTGATTCTTTCTTTCCTTTCTCACATGAACATTTGACTTGCCAGACCACCCCCAACACATACTCTAAATTAAGATATCAGTTGAAACAGACAAGAATGCTGTGTACAAGTTCTGCTTTGTCATGTCTCCTTCTGCCTTAAAACTAACACCCAAATTTAACAGTAATGTAAATCAGTCAGGCTTTTTTTTTTTTGTATTCACACTTGAGAGCCAAACTTCTTAAATATAGATCATTTACTTAATTGGCCATCTAGTCCCATTATTCTTCTCTTCCCACGTCCTTTAAAATGTAAATTTGGTTTTGCTTTGGGTTTAAAATGAAATAATTTATTTATATACCCATTTAAAAATATTCTGTGACAGTGAAATTCTAAGATTTCCAAGCCACACATGTTCATTCCCTCCTGTACTTTTATTCTTTTTAGTAACACCACAGGAAATATAAATACCATAGCCAATCGTACTCTGCTTCTCTCCATTTCTTCTTTATTGCCTTTGGTTCTTCGCTTGGTATTACAAACCACTATGTCTTTGGGGATCCTTAGTTATAGACATCAGAAATGGTTTTGTTCTGAATTGCCACTTCACCCAAAGCAATAGAGCCTTTCTGGAGACAAAGAAGTCTGTGCTGAGACTTTTGGCCACTGGATGCCACTATTGATCCAGCAGAGGTCGACTGATAACAGAGGCATCTTCAGGAAAAGTATGTCCCTTCTTTGTCTCAGAAGATCCTTTCACTTTTCCAGCTCAAAAAATATCTTGTGGCTGGCAGAGAAAAGCATATATCCTTGATTTAGCAAGCATCTCAGTGCATTTTTGCCTCCATGGATTTCAGAATCTCATTTTCTAGAAACGAATGGTTGTCCTTCATCGAGCAGCGAAGTACTTGTGGCACATATGGTCTTGGCACTAGGTCTTTCTTTTCCAGCATTCCTTGTGGAGAACTACATACTATACTTAATTCTTTGTAATTCTCAAGACAACCTCCTTTCTTCCTGCTTTCTCCTGCCTCTTTCTTGTAGGCAGTGATTTGTAGTCAGCTCCCCTTGTCTTTGTGAATTGCTGTCACCCTATCTTACTTTTTTCTTTTTACATTTTTGTGTGTGTATGTAATGTCTGTATGTATACATGTGAAGTGAAGATATCTTGCAGGAGTTGTCTCGCTGGCACTGTCTTTTAAATTTTGAGGCTGTTTGTCTAGTTTGATGAAAAAAAAGTTTACTAGAAATTGAAAGCAATGCTTAACTGTTTTGTTTAGAATCCTTATTCACCTTTATACATGAAGGAAGTAAGTCTTGGTTAGTGCTCATATGGCTTCAAAATGTTCTTGTCTCTCCCAACAGCCATAATATGTTTACCCTCATGAATAAAGGCCAGGTTTGAAAAGAAATATAGGTTCTAAAGTTTCAATTGATTATGTGTGTAATTGTAAAGTTGCTGAAATGTTATCATTATTAGTAGAAATAGTGTTTATATAGAGGTGCAAGTGAAGACAAATGCAAAATAAAGGTAGATAATCTTTGTGAAAATCATAAATATCTGCTGGAGAGATGCTTAGTCAGTAAAACACTTACCACACAAAGATGAGGACCTAAGTTTAGATCCCCAGCACCCATGTTAAAGCCAGGTATAAGGAAAGCATTTGTAACCCCATACTGGAGAGGGAGAGACAGGCAAGAATGTGTGTATGTTCACACCCGAGCATGCATGTGCACACACACACAAATGTATAAAATGTGTAAATTAATTTAAGCTCTAAAGCCTCTTTAGTTTTTTAAGTTTAGAATCTGGTGATTACATTTGACCCCAGAATGATATATTCTGTTTCAGAGAATAGCTTATTCAGGAAGTTATAGATTTGCTATTTGATTTTATATTTGATAAGATTTTATATTTATTTACAAATATATTTGGAATTATAACCTTATTCTGATTCCACTTGATGGGTACAATTCAATTTTGATTCTACCCATATCATATTTGATCAGATATTATCAAGCAAGCACGTGGCCTTCCATGGAACATCCCTAGGCCTCCCATATTTCTGATCAATGGACTGCAAAGGTGCTGGTGGTGGTGGTGGTCTCCACAGTTTCCTCAGTTTAATAATTTTGTAGAACCTAAGCACCACAGTTTTATTTGCAGCTCTGTCAAAGCTCTTAGTCATTCAGGCTTCCCCCTCAAATCACAGCCTCTCTACCTCAGTTTCTTGAGTGCTAGGTTTATGGTTGTACCTCATTGTGCTTTGCTCTAGTTTTAATATAAAGACTAAATAAAGATCAGGACTAGGCAAATGAAACCTATGGATGAAGTCTTGGAGAACTTCAAATCTAGTGTCATTGTTCTTCCTCTGTGGAATCAAGGCACACCACCTTTTCCTTCTCAGCACATCCGTGTTCACCAGTCCAGAGACTCCCAACAATCTTGTGTTGGGTTCTTATCAGGATTTTATTTCATAGGTATGATGGAACAAATCATAAGCCATGTAAATGTACTCAATCTTTCCTCCCCAGAGGTCAGGCTAGCACAAAGCACTAACCCTTTGACCACATAGTTGGTATTTCTAGTGACTGGCCAGTTTCTGTCTGGAGTCATGTCACCTCTTAGCATAAGCTCAGATGGGATGCATGGGAGGCATAAATAGCAAAATACGCTCCCATTGCTTGGAAAACTCCAAGGACTTGGAGTCTTTCTGCTGGCAACTGAGAAAATGGCTTAGACTCACAATAAACCTGTTCCCCTTTTTAAAATTCTTAGCTAATTTTTATAACTCCACTATTTTTTTCTTTCATTGTGTTCTAATGATTATCAAAATTATTTAAACAGTACCTTTAAAAAAAACACATTGGTATACTGGTATCCTATCCCTGATTTATTTTGGATTAGAGTCCTTTCATTGACTGTAAAGTTCCTCTAATAGTTCAACATAGTGTAGTAGAATCTAATGTAAGCCACATATGTAATTTTAAATTTCCCATTTGCTACTTTTTTTTGTTTAAAATTTTTTATGGTTTATTTAATTTTATTTTATGTGCATTGGTGTGAAGGTGTCAGATCCCCTAGAGCTGGATTTTCAGACAGTTGTGAGCTGCCATGTGGGTGCTGGGAATTGAACCCCGGTCCTCGGGAAGAACAGTCAGTGCTTTTAACCGCTGAGCCATCTCTCCAGCCCCATTTGCTACTTTTTAAAGTATAAAAGGTAACAATTGTAATAACATGTCATTAAAATCAATAAAATGAAATATCTTTTTAATATATAATAAAAATATTAATGTAATATTTTGTTTTCTTATTCATATTTAGCCCTTGAAATTTAGTTAATTTTACAATATAACATACTTCAATATAGACTAGCTTCTTGTCTAGCACTCCCTGACCATACATAGGTAGTTACTGCCATACCGTTCAGCTCAAATCTAGGCCAAAATTTAATTAGGACAATTATATTGAGTACTTTTATTTTATATTCATGGTCTTGTCCTTAGGAGAAAGGGGGTAAAATGCATCTTAGGTTGCTATTCTTAATATTTACAGGAAGTACCACACCAGATACAAAATTATATTATAACACTTTATACGTACTTTAATAATTGTTCTGTTAAAATAGAGAATGTGGTATCACATACCAATGCAAAGCAGATTAAACCTTTTCTTCCAACTGGAGTTAACAAATAAAAAATTCTTTGGGAAGAAAATACTTTTTTGAGTGGCAGGTATCTTTGAGACAAGGCCTTAAAATACAGCGTAGGCTGGTCTGGAACTTACTATGTACCTAAGAATGACTTTGAATTCTAGATCCTCCTGTCTTCACTTCCTAAATGGAAATATTACAGATGTGCTGGCTTGAAAACAATATCTTATTTAACCAGTCACTTTTGCATTTTCTTTCATAGTCCTTGACTAAAATTGTTTAGCACAGTATTAGGAATGTATTTGTAAGCTGTCATAGCTAACAAAACCTGCTAGAATTCCCACTATTGATTTGACCCCCATATGTTGGAATAGAACTTGGTTGTTTGTCTGTAACCTGACAGCAGCAGTGGGTTTTTTTGTTGTTTGTTCAGGAAAATGCTTCAGATGCCTTTTGTATTGAAGACCTATGTTTTATTAGATTTATATTTGTTATACTTGCTTAGATTGTTGAAACATAGGCAAAAGCACATTTGCAAATGAATAGGGCAGCTCTAAACAAGGGAAGATTCCTTGTTAATACACTTGGTTAATTAACTTATAAAGTTTCCACAAGGCTTTTCTCCAGTATTCTATTTATTTTTATTTTATGTACATGTTTTGCCTGAATATATGTCTGCATCATGTCGCATGTCCATGCCTGGTGTCCTCAGAGGCCAGGAGAGGGCGTTGGGTCTCCAGAAACTGGAGTTATAAATGGTTGTGAGGCACCATGTGGGTGCTGGGGAATCAAGCTGAATTTCTCTGGAACAGCCTCCGAGCCATCTCTCTGGTTCTCTCAATGATTTTCTTTATTTTAAATAGAATGCTAGTTCTTTGCTAATCCCTGTGATTTCCTCCCTCATCCTTACTAGGCATCCTTTATTTGGTGTGTCATTTTCTTCTCGAACTTAAAATTGCCCAGTTTTCTCTGGAGACTGTAGTTTCAGCTTACTTGGCTTCCTTTGTGTTGCTCATCAGTGTACCTTGTTTATTCAGACGTCCCTGGTCTAGAGTTACCTTTTTCTTCTTACTCCCTTCGCTTGACTAGTAGCTAAAGGGTAATTAGAGACCTGTGACACGTCTATTTTCATATATTTCCTTTTAAAAAAGAAAACCTTAAAATTTAGATTTTATTTGCTATTATGTATAATTTTCATTTTCCAAGAATCAGTTTTAAACTGTGAATTGTAGCCAGTTAGCAGTTACCTTTGAGGGAGATGTATGTAAGATTCCTCAATCATTTTCTTATGTAGGTATAGTTGGGATAGCTTCTCTACTTCAGGAAACTAATTCTTAGTTTTCAGAGTCCATGAGCCCAGCTCTTTGAGTTCAACTAGTTTTTTACTTGAATTGATCCTAGAGCTCAGGCTTTATCATTTGCCATTTTTCTCATTAAGGCTTAAGGTCTGTTTGCATCTGTCTTCCCTCCACCTCACCCCACTCCCATCCCTACCCCTTTTCACTTCTGAAACAATAGTATCATTCACTAGTGCTAAAAATGCCAAAACCTTGTTATACTGAACCATTATCCTAATGTCTTTATTTTTGAAGGTTTGTTAGATGATTTGATATTAGGATTTCACCTAACCTTGAACATATTAAATGTCTCAGAATAATGTAGAAACAAGTTTTTCAGTTACTCTGTGTAGTGAAAATTCTAAAATATATCTATGTTATACAAATCTATGTAAAGCACATTATGATGTAAATTCTTTGACTGCATTTGACTCTATTATTGACAGTCTGGGAGTACAAAACTTAAAACTCAAAATAAATTTTGTATGTAACACACAGTAGTTAACTTAGGCAGTTTTTAAAACTTATTTCATGATTCACTTAAGTATGAAAGATGATGCTTTTGATGAAGGTGTATATATACTTGCTGTGTATTTCCATGTGTATTTCATAATGGGTAAGGACCTTTAGTGTTTCTACCTATTTCTTAGATAAAAATCCATGCTTTAGTTAAGTTGGGTTGCATTGCACCTTCTTTGGTGTTTGTTCCCTGTAAATCTGGCCTTCTGTATTTGAGTGCTTTAGCTCAAGTGCTTTGCTTTTCTTCCCTGATAACACGTTTTGTTTTTCTTCATAGCTGGGTTTAGTGGTTGGCACCTTAGGTTTTTAGTTGTTGGTCATTGGTCCTTAGACCTTCTTTTTATTTGTGAAGAAAGTTAGAAATGAGAAGTCTTCCATGTGACTGACTAATCAGCAGCCTGCCTTCATTCTTGAGAATGTTGATAATCTTTGACATCCAGAGATTAGAACCCTCTTTTGGATAGTACTGAGACACTCAAAAGTCATCCAACTTCTAGCATTTTTAGCAGTGGGAGCACTTGATTATAATTAGCAGGCTAGAATGAGCTATAAATAAATATAATCCTACAGTGCTTGCTTTCTTCATTCAGGGTAGTCTGTTGATAAGATACAAGCATCTGGCAGAAGAGAAGATTCTCAGCAGGTTTAAGTGCTTACCGAAGTGCTTTCCTGTGTCCATGGCTCAGCTTCTAGTCTCTGCTGTATTATTTTGGCACTCAGGACTTGTAAGATTTTAGAGTCAAGTTTAAAACTCTCAATATATCATTAGTGTAGCCCAAGGTCTTCTTGTCAGGGAAGACTAGCTGGTTCTAGGGGGAAGGAAAAGCAGAATCCAGGGCATTTGTAAATCCCTGTAGTTTTGTGCTGTGGATTTGTAGCTAATTATACAGCAGGCAGCAGTAATGTATTGTAACTCTGTTGGCATTCCTGTTTCAGGAAGAGCACAATCTTCCATCAGAGCAAAGAAGGGGCTTTGAAGAGCCTGCAAATGAATGAGGCAATGATCATTTTATTGTAAACCGAAGCTTTGCTATGGAATCAGGGTATCTGAACTGTGAGAAGATTAGGGAGGGACACCAAGGGAAGTTTGTGGTTCAGTCATATTTTACAGTTCTTGATTTGGATTCTTCTGCTGAAATACAGTTACATGAGGAGACCACCACTGGTCACAGCCAGTCAAATTGCTCTTTCTCCTGTGGTATTGTTGTTACTGGCTGCTAGTAGGTTACTCAGCTGACCTTTTCTGTTTCTGCTTTGTTGCTTGATTTCAAAAGATTTGCCCCGTACTAACTCTCAGTCACAGCTTGATATAATCACTGCTGATTTGCATGCATCCCTATCATTTTTATATAGGGTTCTTTTTTCTTTTTCTTTCAGTTAGAAGGCAAAATAACGAGGAACATTTTTATATGATACTAGATCTATGTAGGGGCTATCTAAAATCAAGCAAAATGAAATTTGGCTGTAAGGGGTTGTATAAGGCTCAAAGAGCTTGAAACTGTCAGAGAAGTCAGTGTTTGTTAAATTAAAGAGGACTCAGCTAACTTTGCATTCATACAGACTCTGTAGCCATTCTAGGCTGGTGGTTCAATAAAATGAGAAATAAATTAATGTCAAGAATTTCAGGAGTCAAAAAACTTCTATTGTCCTTTAAAGTCTACATTGATGTTGATCAAATTCTTAACTGATCTGATAGCAGCTCCTGTACAAATAATCCTTAATGATATGACTAAGCATTGGCCTGTTAAAAGATAGTTTGTCTTTTCCTCTCATTCATCTTTTTTATGACCCCTTAATTCTTACTCTACCAATGAGGATGATTGATTTTATTTGGAACCGTTCTTTTAATTAAATGACAATATTGGGAGGTTTTGCCCCCCCTTTTTTGCCCCACTGTGTAATAAGTATTTCCTATGACAAAGCAACAGGGGGCTCCCTATGAGAACTTGAAAATTGTGTGGAGACTAGCTTTTGGTTGATGTGCTTTATAATTTAGACCTTGTTCTTCTGAAAACTCAGCCTTAATCTGTGAAGATGCCCTGAGGGACTAGGGTAGCTACAGAAGTAGTGAGTCCATTTTATTAGTTTAAGGATTTGGTTAACAGTTGACATTGTGCTGGTTCTGAAACTCTGCACACCTAGATGAATGGAGTCAGAGATTGCTTTGGTTGTAGGTTTCTTCTCTCTAAACTGGGTTCCTAGTAAGAGAACCACTGTGCTGGTGGCCTCAGTGTTTAGAGTAAAACAAAAGAGATAAAAGAGTTAAAGCAATTCTGTATTTTCTTGACCATCTGCACTAAGTTTTCTGTTCAGCTACACCCAGCTTTGTTGTAGAATCTGTGCATTTCCTATATTCATGAGGTCCAAGTGCATTGTAATTAAGAATCTCTCATACATAAAGCCCATTTTCCTAAGTGAGAGCTCATGGAATGCAGACAGTAAAGGGTTTTGCATTCCAAGTAGCTCTTGTCTTATGAGTTCACCCTGACACAGGTTTGATACAAAGAACATCATTGCTCACAAATCACACAAGGTGTATAGTTTGTGTGCAGTGATATGTCACAGCCTTTTATTTATATGGCCAGTTCAGTCTACCTTGCTCCTTTCACTGTCTTGGAAAGTGCATCATTTTCCTTCCCTAATCCTTCCCACACATGAGCAGCAGTACTCAGTATGTTCTGCCCATTAAGATTTCTGTGTGCCAGAAAACCCTAATAATGATTCTGTGCTGTTAAAAGAATGTAAGACGGTTAAGAAAGCAACCAGTCAACAACCCCTTACAGTGCCCCTAAATTGTGGCTGATATCCTTTGCTACTTTGACATTGAAAGTAAGAGTTTTTGTTTGATTCATTTTTCTGTTTGGAAACATCTGATATCAAAATTCTGAGAAATACTTTCAAATACTAAAGAGAATTCAACAGTCTTGCCTTATTTCCCCTTTGTGTAATTCAATCTGTTTGCTTGCTTGCTTGTTTGTTTTTTTTCAAGACAGGCTTTCTCTATGGCTTATCCTGTAACTCACTCTGTAGACCAGGCTGGCCTAGAACACAGAGAAGCCTACCTCTGCTTCCCTAATTCTGGGATTAAACGTGTACACCACCACCTGCCTCAATCTTTCTTTCATGAATTTGGCACATCCTTTATAAGGAAGTTAAAACTAGTCAAAGTGAGGTACAGTTTTATTTATGAAAGGCCTAGAGTTTTCAAACTAATAACAATTAAAAATAGTTATCCTAAACTCATTTAATTAAAGGGTATTAATTGTAGCAAGTTTTATCACACTAGTAGTATAACTTAGGTTCCTTAGGATTTTCAGTACTCATAAACTCCTTTGCCCTAAGAAACCTGGTGCCTTTTAGAGAGGAAGAGGTGGCTGAATTTCAGGGTGTCTGCATCAATAGATTAATTTCCTTAGAGGAGATTATAGATCCATTGCATATTCCAGAAAAGCAATAAGGCAGTAGGAGCTATGGAACCAACATCTTATTGTGCCTTTATAATAGGAGTAAGGAATAATTTAGAAATTTTGTCAGGGGTCATATTTTATGTTTTAATGTACGATATAATATAGCTTGACTATTTACCAGTCCATGTTTTGCCTCTACTCAACATTATTTTTTTGTGATGAGAATTATTTAGAAAAAAAAAAATCTGGGACTGGAGAGATGACTTAGTGCTTAAGAACACTGCCTGCTCTTCGAGAGGTCCTGAGTTCAATTCCCAGCAACCAGATGGTAGCTCATAGCCATCTGTAATGAGATCTGGTGCCCTCTTCTGGCCTTCAGGAATACGTGCAGAAAGAACACTGTATACATAATAAATAAATCTTCTTCTTCTTCTTCTTCTTCTTCTTCTTATTATTATTATTATTATTATTATTCTTTTTTAAAAAAAATCCATGGTAAATACATCTGGACTCTTTCCTCAACAGCTGCTGTGGTGAGGTAGGTCAGGAGGATGCCTCTTTGGAGGCATCGTGGGGATTGAAGGGTAATGAGCACTTAATTACATTTGCTGATACCAGAGCTGCTAAACTGGAGCTCCTGGTGACTGGTCTGTATCTACTCTGACAATTTTTTTATTATGGCTTTTACTAACCTATCAGTAACTAACTGTGGTTGTTTAATTACAGAGGGAACATCCCCACGCTAAACAGGTACCGTATATTTAGTTTCTTTTCCAATTAAAAGCACCCTTCCCCAGTAACGTAAAATAGTGAAACAAGATAAAAACGATAATACAGTCAACAAGCTAATGTGTTATCTTCAACAAGCTAGGGAATCCTCAGCTTTCCCTTGGACATACTGAGTTGCTCTTTCTGTTTGGAAAACATGTCTTCAGCTGTTCCAAAAGTACTTGAAATGTGTCAGTGTGGCAAAGACCATGTTGAGCTCTGCCTGAGAGGGAGTGTGTCAGCCGATGTTCAGCATTGCTGGCAATGTCTTACTGAGTTCTCATTAGAGCGGGGGCTTTCAGAGGAGAAACCCTTAAGGTTACTCTTTATAACCTGGCAAATTGTTCACAGTATTTTCAATTTTTAGTTTCTCTAATTTGCTTCTCTTTTTAGAGGAATAAAAATTCAGAAATAGCTGATCTCATGTTTCATCAGTTCGTTAACTGTTTTTCTAAAGTATTATGATTTAAAAGTCATTTTATTTTATACTTGTAAGATTATCATTGGAAAAATATATTAAGTCTTGTTACATTGAGCCGTGAGAGAAGTTTCCAAGTCTATATATGCAACTGAATCTTTAATATGTATTTTGCGTTTCTCTGCTTCCTCAGCCAAGCAAGGTCACATGCAAGTTTGAGAGGATAGCAATTCTGATTGGACTAAATCCACAAAATGCTAAAGCAGTGACAAGTTGATGGCAAATTCTTTGTAGATTCTACATGTGAAAATGTTTTTAATCTTACATTTTTTTCTCTCCCCTTAAAACACTATGTAACTAAAACATTATAGCCTTATAGCTCTATTTAAATATAGGGGGGTATGCTTTTGTAAGCCCTTGGTCTTCCCTTAGAGAGTACGCTTGGTTCAGTTATGCCAACCTTAGCTGTTCTGGCCCACGAGCACAGTGGTAGAGGGAAACTGAATCATGTATATATTTCCCATGGGGTTCCATCACGTGAAAAAGATGTTTAACCCTATGTTTGCACAAACACAGCCTGTTAGCTTATTTAGAGGGGGTTCTGTTTAAATGTTTTCTGGGACCCTTTGTCTCTTTCCTCTCTAGTAATAGGCAAATAGAAAAGGTGCCTCACAAACTTGCTCCTTTGTTGATAAGTGTACTTGGTGATCCTAGAAATCAGGATAATAGCATTTCTGAGTTAATACAGCTCAGAATCCCAGTTTCTAGTGAGCACCATATGTAAGACTTGCTTGATGTGTGCTTCATTTGTTTGTTTCACTTATGGTATCAATGGTTTCCTCTTTCAGTCTGCCTTCTATTTCCCAATACTGTTGAAAGATGAAGTTTCTTTCCTATTGCCATCACTTACCAAAAGATTAAAAACCATGAGTGTGAGTCTCCTTAGTCTGTGTGAGCAACATCCCCATCCTATAAAGCATTCCATTGCCTTTTATAAATATGATTTTCAGAGGGCCCAGACCTCAAACTCACATTCATTGCTCTCTCTTCCCCCTGCAACATTGCAGGCGGTGTTCTTCAGGGAGATTTTTAAATAGTTTTCCAAAGTGCAGGTGTCATCATCTCACTCTGAACTTACTTCAGATCGATATGCCAGTAATGTGTTTTACAAATCCTGGTGGCATCCTTTAGCTTGGTCCTTTCTATCAGGCTGTCCTGATTGGTCATTCATTAATACCTTATGATATTATTTATGAGTACATTCTGCTGAGATGCATCAAAGACTATTCATATTCATTAGGATTTAGATTGAACAAATCAATTCAGTTCTCTTCAAGCATGTCCATTTAGCAACTGCTTGTCATGCTTACACATACTTTGAGACCAATACTCTGCTTTTGTATCTTGCTAAAAGTTAATAAGGCTTTCAGTAGAGATATTTTGCTCTAGTACAAAAGTGTTTAAATTTAAAAAGGAACTTTTGCAATATGGGCTTAAACTCTTTCAGAAAGGGAGAACTCTAATTAGTAAATCTGTCAGTCTACCAATGGAAAGGGTAAATACCTCAATAAAGTTCCTTTAGAGGACTTCTGTTCCATAAATAATAACTTGCTAGAATTATTTACTAAACTACTTCATTCTTCTTAATTAGAATTACTATCTGATATTTATAAAACTATGTCTGGGAATGTTTAACCTATTACAATTCTAAGGAAAATTATCTTAAATGTTGAATAATGGTAACTCACTTGGCTTGCCTACTTTCTTTTTTTAAGGAGAGAGGCGATGGGGAAGATGCAGGATGGTTTTTAACCCCTGTGTACTGCTTGTTCACCCAATATATCATACCGTTGTGCTAAAACCTACCATAACATCCCTGGTAGTCCTTAGATGTCTATCTGAAGAACTTTTGGAGTGAAAAAAATATAGTGCTGAAAAATTCAAATGAAGCACAAATCTTGCTACAGCCTTATCTGTAGTGGGAAAAAAAAAACCAAAACAAAAAATGAACAATAGCAACAAAACCATATCTGCTCTGTAACCTGAACCTACATGAAAGTTTTCTCCACACTCCTTTTCCCTTTTGTTAATCTCCCAATTCTTGCTTCTTTTCTAATGAACTTGATTGAATTACTGTTTAGAATGTCCTTTGCCTCCAACCTCAACCACTATGGCATGACTCATGTAGCTAGTGTCAGCGATGTTCTGCTGGACAACTCGTTCACTCCACCTTGTCAGCGAATGGGCGGAATGGTCTCTTTCCGGACCTTTGAGGATTTTGTCAGGTAAGGCCTTAGGACTGTGTCTGTACAAGGGAAACCATGGACTTCTAGTTTTGGGGAATATCACCTTTCTGAAAAATAAACCTTTCCCTGAAGAGTCATGAGCCAGCCAAAGAGATACAGCCTTCGCTGTATATACCCTCAGAGAGATAGATATCTTCTGATTTCTACTCCTCGTTGAGACTCTTAGCTTCTCCTTGCAGTATAAAGCCTGGACAGGAAAAAAAGAAAAAAGAAACAATCATCTTTTCCTCAGGAGCTAACAGAAGAAGCTGTCTGCTCTGTGATGAGTGAAATGTCAGGAGAAATTAAACACAGCACTAGAGTGAGCCCCACTAGAGACGATACATCTTTTGATTAAATGCATTCAGCATCTATCTCTTGATGTATACTGATGCATTACCCTAGGGGGAGGGGTAATTACATTGGCCTGTCGCTGCTCCTTTCCCAGGCTCCTTCTGTTACTTTAAGAGCAATGATGACAGCACTGCACATATCTTACATATGAAAACAAAATAAAAAAAAAGCTTTATATCATTTTTAAAAGAAAAAATATATAGGTTTATTAAAGTTTAAACAATCCATCCTCCTAATTTCTGCCACTTGGTGATATTTTGCATGTCATCTCTAGCTAGCTATTGGTATTTCTATTCTGCTGACTGTTGAGCACACTATAGGATAGATTATTCTTTTAGACTGAGCTACCATGGCAACATTAGTTTCCTGCCACTTGAGTTTTTATTGTGGATGTTTCTCTGGTGATTTTTTTTTTAGAATCTTTGATGAAATAATGGGCTGCTTCTGTGACTCCCCACCCCAAAGTCCCACGTTCCCAGAGTCCAGTCATACATCCCTCTATGATGAGGACAAGGTATGGTACTCCCTTGGAAGACTACTTTTCTCTCTCAGACATAGGGCTTATTTTTTTGTTTTGTTATTTTGTTTTTTAAAGACAGAGTTTCTCTGTGTAGTCCTGCTGTCCTGGCTCTCACTCTGTAGACCAGGCTGGCCTCGAGCTTACAGAGATCCACTTGCCTCTGCCTCCCAAGTGCTGGGACTAAAGATGTGCACTACCACATCCAGCTCCAGACATGGACTTGTACTATACTATATCTTTCTGACTTTGGAATGATACTTTTATAGTATGCTCTATTACTTGATTTTGTATGTCTCTTCAAAATACTTTTAAAAATAATAAATGGAGCCAGGTGGTGGTGGTGCATGCCACCAATTACACAGAGAAACCCTGTCTTTAAATATTAAAAAAATAAATGGATATAAACTCTAAAGGTGGAACTTGACATTTTGTTTTTAAAGGTGTCCTTTTATTAAATCCCTTCTTCTGATTTCTCTGTAAATGAAGTTCTGTTCTTTCCCTCCCTTGTTTTCCTATGTTTTGATAAATCCATCATTTGATAACATGTGAGGAACTATAGTAAATGTGGGACTATGTGACACAGCTTTCTTTCCCTCCTGCAGATTGTTTAACTCCCATTTTGCTGAAGACACTGTGACTTTCAAGTTTGTGTCAAGAATTGAAGCTACCTTAAACTCCTACTCTTGATGTTTTATGTGCTTTATTTAGCTCTGCTGTGACAGTTGGGCAGTAGTTTGAGTGTGCTTTTTACTACTGAGTAGCAAACCAGAATATTCTATTGTTACTGTTCTACTAGATACTGTGACTTATTCCAGTTTTTGTAGCAACCAGCTTCATAATCTTCTTTGGTTTGTATTCTTGGTTTACAGGTCCCCAGGGACGAACCAATACACATTCTAAATGTGGCTATCAAGACTGATAGTGATATTGAAGATGACAAGCTTGCAGCTATGTTCAGAGAGTTCACCCAACAAAATGTGAGTCTTTGACTAGGATAAAGCTGTGGGGTGACTTTTTCCTGCTGGTTGCGTCATAGCCTTTCTTTCATCAGTTTCTACTTGTGAGGTTTTTGTTTGTTTGTTTTTGTTTTTTGATTTTTTTTTGAGACAGGATTTCTCTTGTATAACTGCCCTGGCTGTCCTGGAACTTGTTTTGTACAGCAGGCTGGCCTTGAACTCACAGAGACCCAAGTGCCTCTTCCTTCTGAGTGCTGGGATTGAAGGTGTGTGCAACCATGGCTAGCTTACTCGGAAGGTTTTTCATTGGTTAATTGTCTTTTATCATAACTGTCAAGACTATGGCTAGTTTTGCCTACAGGAAGAAAATTCCAAAGTAATTTAATTATCTATAATGAATATCTTTTTTATGATTAGACCTCAGATACTCATGTTTTTTAAAAAGTATGTTTTCTAATCTCTCCTAGAGCTTTAGTTTTGAACATTCATTGTTCAGTCTTGAATTCACTGCTGAATATTTCCATTTAATGGCAAGCTCCATTGGTATCCAACTCCATGCAGGTTCTTTCTATGCTGTCTTCCCCCCAAAAAAATATTTGCAATACTTCCAGCTACCTTTTCAGGTTTTTGATATTGTTATTGTCGTCACTTGAGTATATAGCACATTGTTATTAAACTCCATACTCAACACTTAGATTCTCATCATTTTTATTTCTTCTCCTGTGATATTTTCCTGTCTCTCATGTGCCCTTCCCTCTCCCTCAGTCCTGTAGGAATTATATCAAATTTTGCCTCCTTGGTAGGACTAAGTAGCTTAACCTAACTTCATCTTTTAAATCATTACTACTTGATCAGCATACATACATACATGCATGCATGCATGCATGCATACATACATACATACATACATACGAGAGAGTGTGTATGTGTGTGTTTGTGTGTGCGCTTGCATACTTTTTTTGGCTTTTTGTTGTTGTGGGGGATTTTGTTGTTGTTGTTCTGAGATAAGATGTCACTACGTATCCCTGACTACTTGGAATTCACTGTGTATACCAGGTTAGCCTCAAACTCAGAGATAGACCTTCCTCTACTTCCCAAGTATTTGAGATAAAGTAGCAGCTTACATCTTTAAAACAATAATAATGTATATTTATAAAGAAATTCTATCTCAATTTATTTGCACTTTTCTACAATCTCAAAAGTTTTACGAGTCAGGAGTTATTCTAGTATACAGATGGAAAAGCTTATCTTCTGAGAGGTTAATTAATACTGTTTTATGACCAAGTGGAAGATGATAGAGCAGAGCTCTCATGTCAGGTTTATAATATTTAGAAAATGATACATTTTTATCCTCATAAATTCTAGTTAGGGCAACCAAATAGGCGTGTTTAAGACAGTAATGAACAGTGGTGATGGTACTGGGAATAGAAATCCCTTGCCTCCTGCATACCAGACAACTGCTCTACTACTGAGCTATACTCATATATGTGATAGATATCAAAGTCTGCTCTTAAAATGCCTTTAGTAGTCGTACCCTTGCATTTCATTTGAAGGGATAGCACTGACTGCTTTTTATAAAGAACTTAGCAGATATTTTAAAACTTAATTCAGCACTCTAAAAAAATTAGTGCCCTTGGCATTCATAATAGGTAAAAATAGCTAGGGAGAAAATAATGTAGTAATTAATGCAAGTAGCATTTACTCTGACACTCTCAGAACAGGTGAACTGATGCTGGAATTGCAGTGGCCAACATAAGGAGATTGTTCTTCCAGAGAAGTTTGTGGTAACTACGTAAAATTAACCTTTGGCCAGTGACCAAGGTTACGTCAGTGAAGGAGTCCTGATATACATGGCAGTCAGTGAAAGTTTCTGTCTAGATTTTTTTAGATACAAATAGCCAGTATTTGATTGTGTTTTCACAATTTTAGGCTTTTTGCTTTACTAAGACCTAAGATTGCGTGCCCTTATGCAGTGATCTAAAGAGTTTCCTTCATACACTGAGGCAAAGGGAAATCTGGTGTCTTTGCCTAAGGCATTAAGAAGGGTCAAGACAGAATGCTAACACTAGGAGCCTAGAGAAAACATCAGCTAAGATGCTTACCTTGGAAGATTTGCTATGTTCTTCTATATACTTTTTAAAATAGATGTGAGAAGAGGAAGGAAAAGCAATTTTGAAAAAAAAAACTACAGTTATAATTTATTTTGTTTTTCACTTCATAATCATACTTCTAGCAGTTTAGAAAGTTTTTTTTTAAGCACACATTAAACTATCAAATAGGCTGATCCAAATTGTCCAAATAATCTTCTAGTCCCAGCATGTCTTTTTTTCTCTCATAGAAATTAGGATCATATATTTGTAAATGACTTGTAGAGGAGATTGAAGCAGTCAGTGTAAATGGAGTTTCTCCAGGTGATGACGCCTAATCGCTGGGTAATAGCTGTGGACTTGCTGTGAGACCTGCATTATTACAATGTAATCAGAATCCTGTTGCTCTGCTGTTATTGTCAGCCACTTGTGGAATTTTAAAAGCAATAACAATTTTGATTTTAAATCATGGCATTATTAAAGTTATTTTCTTCCCTTGCCAGAACATAGCTATTGATGCTTGTCTTTGAAGGCCTCGGCTATAGTGGAATTCTTTGTTGGTGTTTGAAGTGTTTCTGTTGCTCAGCATACTGAGAGCATCTCCACATCGCCTTTCTTTTAGCACATTGTATTTTTATTGTAATGTCAGTATTTGTTTACTTATACTTAAGAGTATGATGACAGTATGGATAATTTTAAATGTGTTAGACTAATGTTTACTTTTATTTGACCTAGGAATTTATCATGAAAGTTTGTCTATAGAAAATAGATTTTTCCTGTTAGGTTTTGCTTATAGTATCAGTAATAACAATGTTTTTTACTCAGTAATAATAATAGCAGAAATTTAGAGAGAGGGGGAAAGGTCTAACACTTGCTTCTTTATAAGAAAAAAAAATTGGAATTGAAAAAACTAAAACCTGACAAGCATAATGGTGCACATTTTTAATCTCAGCACTCAAGAGCCAGAGGCAGGCAGATCTATGAGTTTGAGGTCAGCCTGGTCTACAAAGTGAGTTACAGGACAGCCAAGGCTATGCGAAGAAACCCTGTCCTAGAAAAACAAAAAATAAAACATAAAAAACAAAAAAATTATATATCATCCCAC
Source organism: Dicrostonyx torquatus (assembly GCA_028555095.1). Taxonomy (NCBI): domain Eukaryota; kingdom Metazoa; phylum Chordata; class Mammalia; order Rodentia; family Cricetidae; genus Dicrostonyx; species Dicrostonyx torquatus. The sequence goes on along the minus strand of JAQHUG010000027.1, from coordinate 12,316,958 downwards.
TCTCCCCCAAGACAGGGTTTCTCTGTGTAACAGTTCTAGCTGTCTTGGAACTCGCTGTGTAGACCAGGCTTGCTTCTAATTCATAGAGATCTGCTACCACTACCTGGCCTATATATTATCTTGAATGTTAAGATTTGGAGACCAGCAAGATGTCTCAGTGGGTAAAGACCCCTGCTACCAAGCCTAATGACCTGCTTTCAATCCCCAGGACTCACACCCATATAGACACAAACACATGAGTAGATAAATGTAATTTTTAATTTTATTTGGTGTGTGTGAGTGTTTTGCCTACATGTATATTTGTGTACTATATTTATATATATGGAAGCAAGAAGAGAATGTTGGTACCCTAGGGCTGGAGTTATGACTATTTATGATCCACAATATGGGTGCTGGGAATCAAATCTGTGTCCCCTGAAAGAACTACCAGTGGTTTTAACCATTGACCTATCTCTCCAGTCTCAAAAAATGTAATTTGAATGATTAAAAACATAATTTGTTTATAAGCTGTTCATGTTATATATATAGGAATGTAATCCAACTGCAGTCTTACTCAGGGCTATAAAAGTCTATCTTTCTTTCTTTTTATTATTCATGAATTCTCTTAAGTAATTCAGTTTTTGGAATTGCTTTCCTGCTTATTACCATGTAGCTCCTTTGTGAGGACATTTAAAAACATTTAAAACCTATTATTTGTTTGTGTTTTAAAGCAAACAAACAGTACACAATTGAGGAAAGCTTAGGTTTGGGAGTTCAAGACTCATTAGGCTATCTTGAAACCACTGTCCTCTTTTGACTTATAACATCTTGTTTACCTATACCAAGTAGAACTAAGCATAATATAAACTTTAAAAGTCTTTTAAACATTTTTATTTATTTGGTTTTTCTTTTTTTCCTTTTCTTTTCTTTTTTTTTATTGTTAAAGGAGAAATTTACATTTACTCCCCTTGTCCCTGGCCCTCCCGCTCCCCCAGTATCCCTCCTCCCTCCCCCTGCTTCCTTAAGAGGGGGCAGAGTACCCTGCCCTGTGGGAAGCCCAAGGCCCTTCCCCCTCCATCCT